>JAWWMK010012687.1:0-18883 GCA_035047105.1 Galeopsomyia nigrocyanea
TATATATATATAAACCAGAAGGCGAGTGCATAGCCATCCAACACACGGAATTGCGTGCGCGACGACGATCACGAGCGTGAGATTATAAATATGTAACATATATACACACATGAGTTGAGCTACGTACGCCTAAAATGAAGGATTGCCTGCGTTATGTTTTTTTTTCTTCTTTTTCTCGGGGATATATATTAGATGAGGGATTTAGATTGGCCGAGCTCAGGTGTCGGGAAAGGCAATTTTTTTTATCGGGATGCAGTAGTCGGAGTGTAATCTGATTTCCACCCTCTCCCCCCAACGAAAAATTACGAGCTGCTGGCTCCTATACTCGCAAGGGTATTACCGCTGTTATTCGCCACCCGCTGAAAAATTGTAGAATAGACTCGTAGGTGAAAAATCAGCGGGTAAACTCGATCTAAAGTCTGAGGAAGAAAGAGAAATTGCTCAAAATTAGATCTGACGTCGAAGCGCATGGAGAAAAATGTCTAAATCGCATTTCATCCTGACATACATGGTTGTTAAAGAAAGAAATCCCATCACCGAAGCTGCTACTGCCGCCACCGGTGCTAAATGTCAGGGTCGAGAGTCTTATAGACTTTTTTTCTCTATCTTTCTCTCTTTATACTCGCACCTCGTTCGTTCGTGCGAGCTCGAGCTAAAGCCTTACTTGGCTTCTGGTCAGCTGCTGTGGTTTCTTTTTCGCCCTCATGCGCGTGCACTCAATGTCAATCTTGTTCTCTCTCTCTCTCTCTCTCTCTCTCTCTCTCTCTCTCTCTCTCTCTCTCTCTCTCTCTCTCTCTCTGCCGATCTCTGAGCTGATTCCGTTTGAATTGCATTCGCTGCCAGTTGATACTGTTAGTTGGCTATTGGCTTAAATAGACCGTCGTATATACGTTCAGTGATATTTATGTAATGATAGTGTCGAGGATACAGTAAAGGGGTTTTAGTGTCACTCGTATATACTAAATATTTTGTTTATGAAAATCACTTATTATATACTCTTTTTATTTCAGGTAAGATCAACAGATAACATTAGCCTCCTATAGTCCCAAATTGGATTTAAAATTAAGGTACGTAATTATACTTGGAGTTCTTGCAACTCTTTACAGAGTAATTTGAAAAAAAAAGCTACTGTAGCTCTGCCAACGACAATTCTAATTAAATTAAATTTGAAAGAGAGCAAGTAGAAAAAAAAAGCGCGAGCAATGCAAACGTATATTCAGCGCGGTGTAAAGTAAACGCGCGCGTGAGAAAAAAAAGAAGCGTCGGCCAGCAGCAAAGAGCAAAAATGTAGGTTCTCCGAGGGAGAAAAAATAATAGTACAATGAGCTAAGGGAGGGAAAATAATGGGTCTCTAGCGCGCACACACACATGGACAAAGAAGAAGTGACCGAGTTTCCTCTCGCGGCTTTCTTTATCAAAAAGGTTCCTCTCTCTCTCTCTCGTAAAGAGTGTTACAGCCTAATTTACCGCGTTGCGGAGGGCCCTGATTAGCACTGCACGCACTTTTTAATACGGAGCTTCTCTCTCTCTTTCTTCTTTTTACGAGGTGCCGTTTAGCGTGTCTTTATTAGCGCGCACGCGAATCGTTTATCACTCTCTCGAACGCTTATACGATTTCGTAATTGCGATAAGACGCGCCGCGCGCTCGTTGTTAGTGTGTATGGGATTTATATACAAGCTGCGCGCGCCTCGCGTTTAAACTGCAGCTGTGTTTAATCTTTGATTTATACTCACGCAAAAACTTAATTGTTACGATGCGAGATAAAGATATAATTTTTTATTTATTGTTTACGTGAGTTTTTCGTGCGGTGAGTGCGGCCGTCGAGTGGAATCAGTGGTTTAGTTTGATGGGAAAATAAATTTTGCGCGTTGTATATAGGGGGATGGAAATTTTACAGTTTTACGAAGCTTTGATATTTATGATCATGTGTGGAATAACTATAGTATACCGCAGCACGTTTTTCTAATTATTTTCTCGATGTTCAACAATTTCGAAATAACGATTGCTCTGTAAAATTTTTTTAATTATCAACACTACGTTATTTCTGCATTTTGAAAAATCGGTAAAAGTTTCAACGAAGAGCTACCTAAAGAAGTATCTAATCCAACAAAAATTATTGGCAGCAATAAATCAATGAACGAAATTATACTAATAAATATACATACAAGTTCGCGAGGTTCTTATATTGCAACCGCGAAGGTTTTGCTCGCGCGAGTCATAAACAATCTAGCAGAGCGAAAGAGAGAGAGAGAGAGAGAGAGAGAGAGAGAGAGAGAGAGAGAGAGAGCACTAAAGGAATTTTCTCTCGCGGCACTTTTAGCTCGAGGAGAGAGAAAGAGAGAGAAAGCAATAGCCCATAAACACTCACCTTAATAAATATCCCAATAAACAGACGTCTCTCAAACGAGACAGCAGCAGCAGGCAGCAGCAACAGCAGTGGTCACATATAAACAGCGCAATTTTCCGAAAGTGAATCGCGGTTGAGATTAAAAATGACGACGACGAGGAGGGCATCATCATCGGTAAGTGCATAATAGTGGCAATCAATCGGATGATTTACACGATTCGCGGTATCCGCGCCTTCACCCTCGCAAACTTCGCTAATAAATCTTGTACGCTAGAGAGGAGTATATCCTCCTTCGTATATATGTATACGACTGCTCTTTTCATATTTTCCACGTCGCGCTTTTTTCTCTCTCTCTCTTTCTCTCTCTCTCTCTCTCTCGACCCCCGTGGATTAAAATTGAATTTGACGCGGTGATTTATTTGCGAATTTTTCGGCCCGCGGCTATTATCTCTTTTCGCTTTTAAATCCCGCGATGACCTCGTTTCTCTCGTTTTTTTTCCCCATTCTGATCGATAGCGTGCCAGCGGGGATATCTGTTTCATCATTTTTCAACGCGCGATATTTCGTTGAGAGAAGCACATAAAAAGCACAGCGCGTGAGTGCGTATGCGTGTGTGCGTTCTACCGCGTCCCGTAAATAAAACGAAAATTTCGCAGCAAACACTAAAATAGCGTTAATAAAGTCAAAACGACGCGACGCTTGCACGACAACCGAGCAATAATAACAGTTGCAAGCCGGCGTTAACGTATAACAACAACAGGCAACGACGCGTTTGGGCAATGTGTCCAGTTGTTTCGCTCGTGAAATTTATACAGTGTCTTTCCTCCGCGTATAAAAGGGTATATAACTTATCGGGGAGGGTTTAAGGTGTACCGTTATACAAGAATATCTCGCGATTATACGCTCGTGACCGAATTTCAACCCTCCGAGCTTTTTTACCGATTCAACTCGCGAGAGCAATATAATATGCTAGCGCTTGGTACGTGCGAGAGATTCCACTTTTGCGCTTAGTGCTCTCTTCCTCTTTTATATCAATTTGGATAATTGCGCTTGTTTTTTGCGAGCAGTGTAAGCTTGGCTATTCTACAGTGACGTTTAATATACTGCTTGGGAGTGCTTAGAAAAGAGAGAGAGAGAAAGAAACGCTAAAAAGTCGCTGTTTATTTGAGGGCAACTAGCTTGGGGATTTTCGAATCGAATTTTGCTTTTTTTTTCTTTTTCTCTCCAGCGCGGTGTAAATGTAAAAGTGTTTTGTCTTTGCAATACTTTTCTTTTTGTTTCGGTGTTCTCAAAATTTGAAATTCTAATTTCAACAAGTACTATATCCGACGCATTGAATATACCTAGAAAACAATTGTTTTTTCACCGGATCTTTTCGAAAGATGAAATTTCATTTTTTCAATTTAAGCTTTGTATTTTTCGAGCTGCGTACCGCATAATATAATAATTTTCTATTTCACCGTGAAATCCCAATAATTCTTTTTCTCGATGAATACTGACAGCTTTATTCCACGACGGTTATTCGAAAAAACATTCAAGCTGAAATGTAGGTTACCGGTAAACCTGATAGACGTCTAAATTTTGTTATTTTCTCTGTATAAATGTTCTCTGCAAACTATCATAATTCCAAACATGCGTTGCCTTACAAATACACACGTTGAAAAATAACACGATAATTTGAACGTCAGAGTTGATAAATTTGAATTTCAAAGATCATCTCCCTCACATATCCATACACCTTGCATATACATATACTACTCGGCGTAATTTTCAAAACTTCTGCGCAGAAAAGAAAAACGGAGATATAACACTAAAAAATAAAAACTTTCGAGCTCTAGTCACTCAAAACTTCAGATCCAATGAAACGTATTCGTAGTTAATCCCCCGAAATTTTTTCTTTCGGCACATGTACCCATACACACATACACACACAAAGCTAATGCAACAACGATAAAACAAAGTTGGCAGCAACAGTAGCAGCAGGTAGTAGTGTAAAGCCGTAGGGCACTTCTCTCTTTAGCCCCTCTCTCTCTCTCTCTCTCTCTCGCTCTCTCGCTCGTCCATCCGAGGGAATAACGCACAAGGCTAAACTTTGACAAACGCCGGAGCGAGTTGTACCAGAAAGGGGAGAGGGGAGGCGGATTACAAGCCTTGTAGCAGCGAATAAACTGACCTCGCCTGCAAATAATAATTGCGAGAGAGAGCGAACAGGTGCTGCGGAGCGCCATCTCCCAATTAGACTCGACTCCCTCGTGCGCTCAGTAGCAGCAGCAGCAGTACCAGCAAAACAACCATTATGACCTAGGTGATATTTCGCGCGAACGCCAGCGAGGCTTTGTCCGATCTAATTGAGGATTCGCTGATACTGCAGTAGCACATACACACACATACACACACTTGTTGTTGGGAGCCGCGAGGCGAGCTAGTACCGGAATTTCACTGTTTATGGCTTGCAAGTTCGCAAATATTTCGGTATGCGTGTGGATTCCAATGTTACTCCGCTTGTTTGATTGTTATCCAATTTCGGATAAATCACGAGATTCTTTTCTTTTTTTTTGTGGCTCTTTTGCATTACATCAAAACTAATAGTGCCGCACTGAAAAAATAGTACTCTTATAACAAGAGGACAGTAATCTTCAACAAAATCCTCTCGTAACAAGAAGATTCCTCTTGTTACAAGAGGATTTCTTTTGAAGCTATTTTGAGAAGAAAATCTTCTTGCAACAAGAGGAATCTTCTTGTTACAAAAGGATTTTTTTCTCAGTGCGCGATTGTTATTTCGACACAATCGAAAGATCAAACTTTCAAAACGAATAAAAACTTTTAAAATCGTCGATTCGAAAACTTCGAAAATGCCACGAAAAATCTTCGCAAAACGCAATGAGAGAGGCATTAGATTCCGTTTGTGGGGTAAAGTTAAAGGTTTAATCTCATCCGTGGGAAGAGTCAGCAAGGCAGGCAACTTTAAATTTGTTAAGCAGAGCGAAATTTCTAAGATAACCAGGCAGTAGCAGTAGTAGCAAAACCTAATGCGAAATTAGCGTAAGGGGAGAGAGAGGGGGGACGGGTATATTTTGCGGTGTGCAAGCGTAATATCTCGTTTCTGGGGCCGCGAGAACGAGTTACCTACCTGCCTACTCTCCAGGGAGGAGCTCTCGCGCAAACGAAAATCTAGGTTGCAGTAGCAGCAGCCGCCACGGAAAATCGCGGAACTAGAAGTTTTAGAACGAGTTTCGCAAGTGTTCCTTCTTCCTCTTTTTTTCCCCTTTCTTCTTCTTCTTCTTCTTTTTTTGCCGATGTGTGCGCCCCGCAGGCTTATATAAGGCGAGCGCGCGAGTTCGTTAAACTTATTGTTTTAGCAAAGGTTGAAAATTTCACCGAAAGCCAGTTATAGAGATTCCGCGCGGAGGTTGAAAAAAAAAAAGGAAAATTTAAATAGCATTATCCGGATGAGCGCGTGAGTAATTCGAAGCAGCCTTTGCCCCACCACCCGGAGATTGTCAATAAAAAAAGTTTGATAAGCTTTACGATGCAATCAAAAAAGTTATTCCTCGCGCGCGCCCAACGGTAATAGTTTAATAACTGCGGCAATATCTTGCGGGTTGTAAATCATATACTATGCAAATTCTTTCTTTGCACAATTTAAAAAAAAAACATAAATTTTGAGAAATTAAAAAAAAATAACTACCCAAAATAAACACCTCAGTTATCAAACAAAACAAAACAAAACAAAAACTTGTCCGCTGTACGCTCGCGTAAGGCTTATCTAGCAACAGCAGCAGCAGCAGCTTTCACATGCGCGCGCGGCCGAATAAGGTAGCAACGGGCAGGAAGCAGGAAAACTGTAACCCACCTGCACAGTCGCGCTCTCGCCGAGTATAGGAAAGAGAATTAGATAGGAGGCCAAACATTTGCTCGCACTTGCGCCACCGCACCGTGATATCGGTAATGAGATAACACGCGCGAGGGATGTTTGTCCGTGGCGCTCTTCCTCCTTCGGAGAATCTCTCTCTCTCTCTCTCTCTCTCTCTCTCTCTCTCTCTCTCTCTCTCTCTCTCTCTCTCTCTCTGCAGTTTCTAGTCCTCCGCGCCGGACGCGCCTAATCTCGTCGTCGTCGTCGTCGAGCTACCGTTTGTTCAAACTTGCTTATCTATCTGGCAGCTGTTGAGAAAAGCTTTTTCTTTACTACGCGTTTGATTATTGATTTCTGTATGTATTTACGAGGTGTTTGCGTGAGAAAAAAAGGGAGAAAAAGAGAACGATCTATCTTTCTGAGATATAGAAGGTTACGAGAGGGGGATGATGTCGATGTAGATTATTACAGAGCTGGCGCCGGAGTGATATACCTCGAAGATTAGAAGTTTGAATTTACTTTTGATTGACTATTACACACAATGATTCTTCGTGAAAAGTTAGAGTAGTGTTACTAGTTAGCTTTCACGATAGAGTTATAGCTTTCGTTTACTATTCGAATTTCAAGGTGTGTGTGGGTGTGTGTCTACGCTTTGATTACACATTTTATACCTCTAAACATCGCAACGATACATGTAATATAAAAAGAAAAACTTTTGGTATTGAAATGTATGTAAAGATGCGAGAAGCCTCTCTTTCTCTCCCGGTAATAAGACTCATACGCGGATAGTAGAAAAAAAAGATGTAATTGATGAGTATAACGTTGCTGAGAAACGATGCGAGAGAGCTCGGCAGTAATGGCTTAACTGTGCGCGAGAGAGGTGCTAGGAACCTAATTATACGGCTGCGCGCGTCGTTTTTGCGCCGTGAATAGATGATTATAGTGTTCGGCCTCTTCGAAAATGAAGAAATGAAAGAAGAAAAAAATCACGAAACAACGTGTGAGTATACAATCACCAAGACTATAACGCTAATGTAATATGCGCTGCGTTCGCCTAGTCGTAATAATCCTAGAAATTGTTACTTACGACGCTTTTGATGATGATTCCTTTAGTGTTTTTCATTCTATGTGATTTATCGCGCGATGCTGGTACTTTTTAGACGCAATAATAGAAATTGTACGCAGGCTTGATGGAAATGTTTAGACTAATGCGAATGCTTTGTTGTACGGTGAGAGGAATTGTAAGTGGGATAACTTAATATAGATGGGGTCTAGTGAAGTACAATATAAACCATATGTATGATGCAGATGTTCTGAGATATGAAGACGTCAGTTTGATAATATAAGCAGGTTTAATTATTGATGTAATAAATACATAATTGCATTTACAACATTACTTTCCTTACTAAGTTTATTTAGTTTTTTGGTAAACAGTTTTATTTCGTATATCACTGTTTACATTTTTAATTTAAAACATGCATATTTCCAATCAATTTCAAATCAAGCCAATATATACATTTACGCGAGAGCGTGTTCATTAGATTTGAAATTTCGATCAATAATCAGGGCACTGGGTATGTCAGTATCCTATCCGATCCAATTAGCATTTCGACGAAATGTCGAGCAGTACGCCGCGGCCGTATATAGAATAGTAATCATAGATTAATTCTAATTGAAAATTAATAACTCCGTGCACGATGATAATTTCGGCACTCGCTAATCGAAACACGTCGAACTTGTAAATGACGTATTTGAATTTCAAAATAACACACATTTCCGAACGACGAATGCTCTATATGTATAATCGATATACCCAAAGTAGCTAATGTCTCTTCTCGATCAATCAATCAATCCAATTCTCACTCGTAACGCGAATAATCGATTCCACTAGATGATTTAAGTGTGAAAAATGCAACCGCGACGGATGAACAAACGAAGGCAAATTCGGCAAAACAAAACAAAAAAAAACAAAACCAAAAAAAAAATGTCATAAAATACGGTAGGCGTGCGAGAAATAAAACAGAGAGCAGAGGCGGGTGGGTGATTAATGGAATATCCACAAAAGCCCTTGGTTCGGCGCATAAAAAGAGCCTCGTAAAAGCCTCCGGGGCCATCTCGGCGAAAGGGTCGTCGCGCGAGAGCGCGCGATACATATACGCGTCGCGCTCGCATTTGCTCTCTGATGCAGATAGCAGCGCCGAAGGGGGTTGCTGCAGCGCTTTTTTTTTTGCGGTATATATACATACAAGAGAGAGTGAGAGAGAGAGATGCGTGCGGTATACACGCGCTTTTTTTTTGCGTGCGTTTTGCGTACTTGAATTTATGTATAAACAGATTAACTGCGGAGGTTTTGCCGCGGGATTGTTCTGCGCGGGGATTATTTCGGGATCAAAGTTTGATTTGAAAACGTTATTAAAAGGGATGTTCACTTTGTTTCTAGACAAATGCAAATTTAATGTCGGGTAAAAAATTTATTTGTGATAGAAGCCATTAGAATATTTCAGAAGAATGATTCTTCAAATATCGTTTGCAAATGCGTTTTTACCAAAATGAAAAACTTGTAATCCGATAAGAGAATTTCAAAGAAAAGCTCCAGTAACATTTTTCCCGCGTCGCAGCCGCAGACACGCATAAAATATCACTCATCTCATCACGAAATGCTACTTCCATAATGCATCCTCGTGCACGTACAACGCCGCGCTAGAGGGGGAGAAAAGCACACCTGTCCACGCAAAAAACAAAACCTCTCGTGTACGCACACACGCGAGATAAAAGTACGGTAGAGGCGAGAAAAGAGCAATACGAGATAGTCCGATGATGCGTTCGTTGTTGTATTTTTTTTTCAAACCCCTTCTCTCTCTCTCTCTCTCTCTCTCTCGCGTGTGCGTTGTTGTCACTGTGGAGAGATATATACGAGAGTAAGAGCCGAAACGCCTGTTTTACGCGCTCGCGCTTGCAAGCCGCGATAAAAATGATCCGCTCCCGCCAACATCGCGGAAGGATATGATGCAAGCATCGCTCTTAAGGGAGAAAGTGAAATAAGGCTACGCTCGAGATAGCAGCTGTGAGCACTGATGGAAGTGAAGCGCACCAGCTTCTTCTTCTTCTTCTTTTTTTAACGTCTCATGCCCAAGCAGATTTGATCGGTGGAATTTATCATGCGAATTTATGACGGGAGCGGCCCTCTATACTACATAAGCGAATTCGTTTTTTATAAGCAGTATCGTCGTGTCTCATTTTTTTTTCTTCATAGTAGACGTGCGATGAATACGTGTTTCGAATTTGAATATTTTTGTATATTGCTTTGCGAGAAAAAACGTTTACTTTTCATTCAATTACGTGTAGTATAATATGTCGAATTCAAACAGAGACATATTATACGCGGAAATCAAACTAACTGTGTATATACTTGAATTGACGAAGTACCATCGTATTTTCCGAGAGTAAAAAATAAAGTTGATTGATTAAAGTGCTTTTCAAAAGCTTCTCGTGTAAATTGAATAGAGTTAATTTCATTTTCCTGGATCAATTTCCATCAATCGCAGTAACGGCAAACTGCGCGCGCTTGGCCGAACGCAATTCATTTCAAAAAACCGCTAACTCCAATAAAAGCTCGCGACTACTTTTTTTTCTCTAATTTACAAATCGAACAATATCCCCGCAAAATCAATACACTAGAAATAAAAAAAAACAAACAAACACATAGCACGGTGGAAAAATTGATTGACTCTGGAAAAACCGCAAAAATATATTCTCGAAGCGTAGATGAAATATAACAGGAAAAAACGAAGTGGCAGCAGCGGTTGAATCAAGAGAGTAAAGTCTCTCGCGTCTGTTTTGGAAAAATACATAGAGAAAGTGGAACAAGTGTATGGAACAGAGTCAAAGAGGAGCGCCCCGGAGGCTGAACTTGAACGTGTGGTAGTAAACAATTTCTTACCCTCCCTTTCTGCCAGATGCCTCTTCGCGGTTTCTTGTTCACGCTATTAAGAGTGTAATCTTGACGTAATTTCTATACATCCAATGAATTGCAATAACATTCCAACAACGTGAACCATTATAAAAATCTACCAAAAGCAAATTTAAGAAAATGTATTCAGAAATTTCACTTACATCGTACACACAGCTTTCTCAAGTTCCTTGACCATTCGATAATCAAAAAAAGAAAACTTCATCTCCACTCGAACTCTCCGCGTGTTTTCTTCGCTCGGGCGCGGGAAGTGAGTGAAGTCGACGTTGATCGTTAGCGTCCTCGTGATAATCCTCGTGCAACCTCTCGAGAGCGAGAGGAAAAAGACGCAACATAGTACGCTACCAGTATAGTGTATATGCGGACAGATGGAACAATAATCCTCACATAAGCTTCTCCCACAGATGCGTAAGCGCAAAGAAAAAAATTTCGTCTATTAAATATATATATAAGGAATAACAGATCTTGTTCTCTATATTTTTGTTCTCGATATCACTTGTATGTCGCGAGGAAAATTGAAAGTATATATATGTTTCGCGAGACTTTTTTTTTGTTTTATTACATTGGCGTTGTAGCGCGAGAGACAACATTATGATTTTCTCATACGCGATCTGGGAGGAGCGAGCTTTTGTTTTCGCAGAAAACTTCTCGATATTGCAAGAAAAATAGCTCGCTTCTCTTACGAGACTTTCGCCTGCGAAGGTTTATACAAGAGAGGGAGAGATAGAGACGTACAAGCGGGCTACTCTTAGTATCTTATCTCGACTCAATAACGCCGTATTGTTTGTGCGACGATAACTCGTTTCGCCGTGGTGTGCACCTTACAATAACGCCGCTGTCGAGACGATGATGAAAACTGTTATAGTGGTGTGCGGGTGACGAGGTGTATACATTGCGTTTACGAGCTTTTTGGCCAGCAGGTGGTTCGCTATAAACTATTTTGAAATATCAAATGAATTTTCAGATCTTTTCCTCCAGATCGTTTTGATAGATCGAAAGTCATTCTTGATTTCGAAACTCAAACGCATAAACTATCCCGACAAAAGATGACATTTTCTTCAAAAGGAACCCGCGATATTGCACGCGTGTCAGTAACGTCGTAATGGTTGATTTTCGTGGAGAATTAATTAAAAATGACGAACGATCGTGCGCTCGCAATCATTTATCCTCGATCGCGCGGATCGCATGCATCCGTTTGCATTCGCTACGGCGATGAAAAGGGAGAGAGCGAGAGACGACGACGACGACCACGTGTTGCCCCAGGAGAGTATAAAGGGAGGCGTCGCGCGGAACTAAATGCGTTTCACTGTTCGGGATCTAGAAATTGTACGCGGAATGCGCACCTGCGCGCTCTCTCTCTCTTTTTTTTTTTTTAATTTGTCGACCACCGCGTGCGACGATGATTCCAATCTACTTTTTTTTTTATTTTTCGATGCGAGATGAAAAATATCGGGTGATTCGAAAAATCGGGTGAAAAAGAATTTTTTTTTCTCGTTACGTTGAAATTCAAATTGTCTTTTCTTCATCAAAATAATTGGCATTTTATACTTATCTTTCAAAAGCACACATATTTATTTTATGAATATTAGGTTCATACAGATTCGTATATAATAATTCTTTATAAATCCTGCGGCACAATAGTCTCGCATTCACATATTCCCCCTTTTCATCCCGTCTTTTATTAGAAATTCTCCATTCACTCGCGATATTTTTGCGATTCAATATAGTACCGCGAAACGCAGCGCAAAAAAGAACTCTACAGACGAAATTATCAAGAACTCGAGATAATGAACGTAGATGCGTTAACGCAAAAGTGTATATATAAGCGCAAGCAGAGTATATATATGTAGCAAAGTCCGAAGCACGTTACAAAGTAAGTTTCTGACCTCGTTTTCAGCTTGTGTGTTAGCGAAGCTACTAATAATAATGTAACCCCGTCGCCAGTGAAGCGCGTCAAAACGACTCTAATGAATAGCTATCCCCCCTTTCGTAACTAAACTTGAAAATTTCGCTCGTTCGAGATTGCAGCCTTATCCGGATTTGATACACTTTATTTGTTGAAAGTCAGTTTTGTTACATGTCAGAAGTTTCGGGAGGATCTACTCGCGCGCGCAAACTAAACTATGCGAGAGAGAGAGAGAGAGAGAAAGCTTAGAATAGAATCTAGATAACAAGTCTGACGGTTCTTTGGACGTATTACTGGCGTATATCCCGCTGGCACGTCTATCAGGTAGCTGTTTCTCTCTGCTGCCTCTTTTGAATAAGTTTCTACCGTATGTGTATATACACAACGTGCCTTCTTCACCGATGAGAATCGTGCATCGCATTATTTTTTGCGAGATGTTGCGAGCGTTTCTTTTTTCTTTTTCTTTGTCGTGTAAATATTATTATATTCAGGTCAGTTGAACAACAGCCCTGCTGCTGAACTTTCAGTCTATCTCTTTGACGCTTTAGTTCGTATACTGTTATAGGTTGATTTTATCATTCAAAATTACGTACAAAAGATTAAAAAAAAAAAAATCAATTCTGAATAGAACGGTCAATTTTCCACACCAACTGTCGCACGCGCCTCGAGAACCATACGTTTCTTCCCCCCTACATGTATAGCTGCGCGTGCTTTTTTAAATTTTCCTCAACAACCCTTTCCACACGAATACCGAAAATTCTTGCGCTCATCATTTCACAGTCGGCTATGCAATGCGCGCGGGCGCGGTCGAAAAGTCCATTAATCAAAGCAGCAGCAGGCAGAGGCCTTCAGGCTCGCTCGCTCACTCGCCGCGGCTTAATTAAAAGACCAGAAATCATATTTTGCTCGCGCAGTTTCCTTTTTTCTTCTTCTTCTTTGCCCCCCTCGTCCGACCGAGTGGCGAGTTTCGCCTTCACGCGCCATTACGCGATTCGCGCGCGCACTTTTCAAGAGGGTAGGAGGTACATTGTGCGTTAGTTGGCTACTGCCGTTTGGCTTTGGGGCTCGGGTTATATTGTGTTTGCTCTTTTTTTATTTTGTCGACTAGGAGAGGGAGAGCATTGAAAAGTGCGGATTCATTGCCCTGCGGGACGTGAAAGAAAAAGACGACAAAGAAATTTTTTTTGTGTGTGTACTACAAAGCGGCGTTTTTGTTTATTTAATGGTATTTTGTACGGGAAAAAGTGTGTGAACATGCATTTTTTTCATAAACACGCGTAACGTTCTTCTTGCAATGAAAATTTTGTTAATTAAATTTCTAGCGCATATTTTCCGAATCGCATAAAATATTAAAGATTAAATTTTGTCAAATGATTTTTATACGACAGAAACGGGTCTCGAATGCCAGGCATACACAACAACGAGGACAATTGTGCAACGAGGCTCGAGCGCGAACGCGAGTGCATTTCGGAGAACGTGAAATCATATTTATGAGGATAGATTGCTTCGACTAGATAGCAATTGAGTATATATGTGGAGCAGCACTTGATACTTTCGATATGTGCAAAACGACGAGAAAAGAATATTATAAGCGATACAGATATAGCAGAGTTGGGTCACGTTACACAGCAAATGACATAATTGCATTTAAACACTTTTCGCCTGCGAGTACGAGCTCGTAACTCACTCCACACGTCGCGCTCAATAAGATAAAACTAGCGCACTATCTCTATCACTTTAAAATTCTCCACTTTATTCCAAAATCGTAAATTGATTAGCGAAGTTCGTTCGCGGGAAATATTTTTTCCACGTGAATACAAGTCGATCACAAAGAAGAATTACTGGTCGTCCACCCTTTGCATCGAAAGGTGTGCGAGTCTATAAAAAAAAGCACTAGAGACTGATAAAAGCCTAAAGTTAACAGTTAAAAAACCATTCTGCTAATTTGGCCCCCCGCTTCTCTCTCGTCTCCCCGTAACAACCGGAATTATGGCTCTCTCGAGGATATACCCTGCAATTGCATGCGTCATACGTACACTGGGCTTGATGTTACTTTTCTAATTGCTCGAGCTGCGCGTGGAATTTTTGTATTTTTATTTTATACGACAGCTCATGCAATCTTAAATTTGTCGCGAAGAAAACAGATAGTTTCGAATAATTCATATTAATTGTCTTTCGTTCTAAACGTTGGGAAGCATAATTAGCACGCAATTTCCAAACTGATGCGCGCTGTGTATAACACGGCGAGAGCGTCTATAAACGGACATTTGTTTGTATAAACGTGAACATGTGACATTATGCTTCCTCTGCCAACAGGAAGTTTACGTGGATTCGCTAATGCATAAACGGTATACATCTGTCATCGAATAGCTTACACACGTACATTTACGTCGATATAAACCAGTGGTGTTGCGTGAAAAATTTAATAATACCGTTTGTTTGCGCAATAAAGCTTACATTAAATAAAAATACTTTATGATTGTATCTTAATTGTAAGTAAAATGTACTATTATAATTTGTAAGTGTAATAAAATGCGTTTGAAATTAAAAAGCTTAAAAAGCTTTTTCGCGTTCGTGCAAGAGCTTTTACAACGAAAAAATTCAAATTAAAAACTTGAAGGGTGTAAAAATATTACCCTTGTAATATCATAACCTAGTCTACCACGTATAATAAAAAAATTTTACTCGTCACTTATTAAAATAATTTTCATAATAACATCAACAACGTTATCTTTTACACTTAGCACCTTTGGTTCAACCACCTCGCTCGCTCGCACGCATTTTCAACGGTAACAATTTTCATCCCCGTATACTATTTGTCTGACTATACATACATATATACACGCACGTGTGTGCTTGCAAGCTCGTAATGGAGGAAAGCAACGCTCGGTCGCGTGATGCGGTCGCGGCCTCGACTATGCTGCCGCTGCTAGGTTCAATTGAAACTCGACACGCACACCTCATATGCGCGCACACATACACACACACACACTGCCTGCCTTTTCCAATGATCCCCCTGCGCCCCCCCCCCCCCCCGTATATAAACACTATATATCGCTTATACGGCACGTCTGGGACGACGACGACACCCACATCTCTTGCTCGCCATCTTCATTAGTTTCCTTCAGCGCTCTGCTTGCCTTTCTATATATCCTCCTCTTCAGCCCTGAAAACAATTTGCTGAATGCTTCTCCGTCTTGTTCCTTAATTTCTCCGGATGACGAGGCCGGACAACCGAAATTTATCCTATAATCTGATTACAACATGCAGTATTAACGAACATGAGAATACTCTTCGAGAAAATACTCAGAAAAAAATATTTAGTAGGTTTTACCTTCAAAGGGTGGATAGCTAATAAATCCTCATCCGAACGCAGCTACAATAAAACATCGTACGCGCAGGATGTATAATTCAAAAATCTTTTGTATTGAGATTGCGCTTATAATTAGTACACGCACAATAGAAACGGATAATACCAAAATCCGATCATTGTTTTGTTTATAAACGTACCGAAAACAAAAAACAAAACAGAGGAAACGAGCAAGTCGGAATAGAATTGATTAATTGGGTTTGGTCGGAGCTCTAATGAAGCCTCTCTCTCTCTCTCTCTCTCTCTCTCTCTCTCTCTCTTGCGCGCATGCATTCTTCAAATCAAGCTAATTGCCGAGCTGAGCGAGAGAGTATAGCGCGCAGGCTGTTGCTGTATGGCCGCACGGCGGCCAAGCTAATCCTCATCCATTGACTCCTCTGGCCCAGGTTCTCTCTCTCTCTCTCTCTCCATTTCGTTTTCTCCCTCCTCCTCCAACGTGATATGTTCGCGCCCACGTTTGTAATCCTATGGGGGTTTATAGGCCAATGCACGCCGCCGACTCCTTTTTTTTTAATTGCATCGTTGTTACCGCGCCGCAACTATACTACAATGCGATATGCCTCTTTTATACCCGTTAATTAAAATTCTCGTTAGCTTCGCGGTGTTGAGTTCGAAAGATCGATTGAAGAATAAAAAAAAAGATACGGGTATATATCCATCATTACCGCGAACTTTTGTTTCGCAGGGATGTGAAATGGCTAAATATTCCAATACAAAATTAGATATTCGATTTTCAATTTCAATTAAATTAAAAAATTCATTTTGTTGAATTACCATCGAGACTCGAATGCACGTACTACAGATTTTTATAATAAAATTATTATTCTTCAAGAAGCCAAAACCAGACGTAAAACACTAAAGGGCAGGCAGCCAACCCTAAAATAACGTTATTCACACTTGTCGGCGTCACCTCAGTCCTAATTAGCCATCGCCAAGTTGAACTGGGGGAGAACCGTCACAACAAAAATGCATAAATCAGTAGGCAGTGAGAGAGTGAGAGAGCGAGAGAGAGAGAGAACAAGGCACGGGTTTGAAAGTTTGTTCTCGCGCGCAAGCAATAGGTAGGTCCGCGCGCCGTGACTTGAAGTGTTTTGAGCGAGCGAGCGAGCGACAGAGGAAGAGAGAGAGAGAGAGAGAGAGAAAGAGAGAGAGAGAGAGAGAGAGAGAGGAGTTACACAGCAAGCATTCATCGCGAGGCTAATTAACGGCCCTCATCCCTTCACCGGCAGGCAGCATTGTCTCGAATACCGGAGGGCCGCACAAACACACGCTTCCACAATGGACTCCCGTCTATATGTGTCTGTATACCTATATGTGTGCAAAGAGAAGACACACAAGCGATACCTATTGACGTTCTCTACCATACCTATGTGTGTGCTGATATGCGGGCGTAAACGATTTGATTTGTTTCGCTGCCCAGACAAAGCTATTTAAAAAATAAATAAATAAATAAAAGAATGAAACGAGCAGCTAAATTAATGCTTTGAGCGCGAGGAAAATTAAAAAAAAAATCACGCGCGAATAACCAAAGCTGTTACTCTTGGCATTCGTGCAAAACAAACGGTCCGGTTGAAAAGAGCGGTTATACTCATGGCGCGCGGCGGTTCAGTCTCTTTTTTTTTTTTGTTTGCGCGCTCGCTGCTTTGTTTTGCGCGAATGGAGATGGATTGCGCGTCTCTCTCTCTCTCTCTCTCTCTGTGTATGTATGTTTAAATTATTGCGAGGCGCACTGTGAATGCGCGACGCGGAAGGAGAGGAAAATCAATTTTTTTGTTGAAACGTTTATTTATAATGATTGAAAGTAAACTTCTGCTGATTAATTTTCGGGTTTTGATTTTGTTTTCTGATGTTCGGCTGTGAATGATACGTATCATAATTTTGGAATTTTATAAAACATTAATCCGTACTTGTTTCAATTTTATATCGTTAAAAAAAGTTTTTCAATTATTTCCAACAGTTTCGATAACAACAAATTCTAGATAGAACACGTTTACCCCCCGTGAAAAGTTTGTTACGTTCTACATTTTTACTCTCTGTGTCAAAGCAACTTTTTTTTCTCGCAATAATCAACCCGCTGACATGGAATCTCAATGAACAGCCAGAGCAAAAAAAAAAAAAAAAACTTACAACTAGTATACAAGCCCCAGCGAAACGAAACTTTATCCAAAGTTTTTTCATCCTCGTCGTCAGTTCTCCCTACTCCGCGTCAAAAGCACGTCGTCGAATTTCGCATTCGATTTCAATAACGCCCTCATCAACGAGAAAGCAGATGCGTCATCTTTCACCAATGCGACTTATACTGCTGCTGCTGCTGCTGCTTTTCTGTCGCTTGCGCACGGAAAAGTTTCAGCACTGGGACGCACGCGAGAAAAGCCGCTTTACGATTGGCGCGTGCTTTTTTAATTTGCTTTAATGGCGGTTTTTAATCCAAAGTGCGCGCAGAAGCGTGAAAGCTGCCTGCTGCTGCATTTGATTTTCCGCCTTTAATGCAGGCAATCTCTTTTCATTTTTCCTGCTCGCGGTAATTTATTCTTTTTTTTGCCGTATTATCCATTTTCATACGGCGCATATAATTATTATGGAAGTGTAAATAATAAAGTCAATTTTAATTATTTCACTAAGTGAATAAAGCTCTAAGTATATAAAGAATTTTTGTGAAAGAACGATGTTTGAACGTGCAGGTTATAATGAAATGGATTTCTTACATTCCATGTATTTGCACTTAGGTATACCATGAAACAGACGAGCAAACAGTCAACTCATAAGTTGAAAAGTAATTGAAAAATCTTTGTAATTTTTTTCTATGCCCGCAAATATCGGAATTTTAACTGAAAAATTTATTTTGTTAATTTTTTTTTTAATTTCCTTGAAATAAAATACTTTTCTTTATTAATTCCAGCAAAACGGTTTTTTTTTCATCCCATTGTGCTCTTGAATTCTCTCTACCCTTGTACAAAGAAACGTAACTGCTAATAAGAGGTGAAGGGCGACTAATTATAATCCGAGATAATCCAACCCTCATATTGAGCCGTTAACGAGTTTGCCAACGCAAGCATTCCATGAAAAAGCGTTAATTTTCACGATTAAAACGGACTTCAAACAGGACATAATTTTCCGCGACAATGTACACGGGGGGTCGAGCCGAGACTTCTCTTTCGTTCTCTCATCTTCCGTGTGTAAACATAAGCTATATTTCTCTCTATCTTGCGAAATCTCGTTAACCGTGAAATCACAGTGGAAAAAAGTATTTCAACGCGCGAGCGCTAATGGAAATACAAGAGACTAATTTTAAAACGAGCATTTCGAGATGAAGATTTCGCAAAACTATCTCTCGCGGCGGTGGTTATCTCTTTCTCTACTTGGCGAGTTCCTCACCTATGCTCCTGTGGGGGGGGGGGGGGGGGGGGGGGGGGGGGGGGGGGGGGGGGGGGGGGGG
>JAWWMK010012735.1:0-22948 GCA_035047105.1 Galeopsomyia nigrocyanea
ATGAGCCCCGTTCTTCGCGTTAAACGAAAAATTCGCGAACTATTCGCGAATAATTCTTGATCATTTCTAACAGGGAATTTATTGACGCGTTATATCAATTTTTTTTTATTTATTGGCCTGTCATACTGTAAAAAATATTATCTTTTTGCGTTCGATTACTTTCGCAATTTTTTTCACGATAAATTAATAACTGTGAAAAATGCATGCGCAGTACAGTAATGAATTGCGAAATAATAAGTTTCAGACATTTAGAAGTAGTAATTTTTCATTTCAATACCAAGTTTTAATTATAATTGAAATTTCCATTCATCAATAAAACAACAGACTAATCAGCAATTCCCCTTACACTTTCAAAACTCCAAAAGCTCTAGAAAGAAAAAGCTTATAAAAGAAAGTATATATACTCATTGGAAGTCTCCGAAGAGCAACAAAGTCTCTCGTCTCGACATAGATATAGCCGACTCTCTCTCTCTCTCTCTCTCTCTCTCTCTCTCTCTCTCTCTCTCTCTCTCTCTCTCATCGGCTTAACAATAATAAGCTCCAATTCTAAAGCTTCCATCTCGTACGTGTCGCGCGGCGGGCCGCCGCTGCCGCTCGAACTAAATTTATACTCACACGCGAGCCGAGTGAAGCCGAGAGAAGCTGTTTATCATAGCGCAAATGAGCCGGCAACTGTACTCACTCTCTCTCTCTCTCTCTCTCTCTCTCTCTCTCTCTCTCTCTCTTTCTCTCGAAAGCTCGCGGCGCGGCGCCATAAGCACTTCAAAAAGCCCGATTGGCAAAAGGCCTTTATGATCTATTGCACAACTCGTGCTTTATCTTCTCTCTCTTTCTTTTTTCAGTGCATGCGTCTAACGATTATTGTTATCCCTCGCAAGAATACGAGATTACTAATCTGCGAATTCGATTTGAATTAAACTCGTTATGTAACAAATTTTTTTTTTTGAACGATATTCGTTTTAGGGAGGGTAAAGGAAATTAGAGCAGAGATAAAATGCCGACCGAGTGACTGAATAGAAATAAAGTTGCGTGCGAGCGAGTATTGTCGCCGTTAGACTATATAAACATTGCGTGGGAGAGAGAGAGAGAGAGAGAGAGAGAGAGAGAGAGAGAGAGAGAGAGAGAGAAAGATACACTGACTGAGCGGATGGGATGGGATGGAAGAGAGCAGCAGCGGCAGATTGAAAAATAACACGAGGGATCTGGAAGGAAAGATTGGGGTGTTTATTATTGTCGTCGTCTTCATCTTTTTCGTTTTTGTTTTTCTTTAATTTTATCCCACGGGATCGATCGGTGACTTTTTAGTGCTTCATTAAGGAGTGACACTCTAATTTGTCTTGGCTAATTTAGTGTGTTTTCAGAGCTATAATGCCGAAGGTAACTTTATTATAATTTATTGTTTTGTGCGATGCGATTTAAATTTGATAACGTTATTAGATTTTTTATGGTGACTTACATTTTTTTTAAATTAACTCGTAAATAAGGAAGTAGGAAGCAACCATATAAAAGATAAAACGCATTTTCATTCGATTAGATTGACCGAAGAAGGACACTTGATAAAATGGGAAAATTCGTCAGAAAAAAAAATTATAAACATACTAAACCTTTCAATTCAATCATCGCCGTTCCAAAGCAACGAATAAAAACAAACAATAGAAGCTAAAGTGCAGATCGTAATTAAGAGAGCATGTTTTGGAGATAAGCTCTCACGCGTAGATATACGTATGTAGATTTATATCGTAGAGGGAAAAGATCGAAATTGAAAGTGAATGTATCAAAGGTTGTTGTATCGGTCGCCGAGAGAGTAAGAGACTGGAAAAACGTTTGAAAATAAAATAAAATAAAAGAGAGAGCTAAAAAAGGCATTGGGACGCAAACAAACAAGGGAAATCACTTAACAGATAGACATCGCGCTCTCTCGGTATAAGTATATAAAACGAGTTAGAATTATATTTATATGTATGTGTGCATATGTATAACGTAAGCTAAGCCATCAATTTTTGTATTTTAAAGATAATCGCTTCCTGCACGAGTATGGATAATACACTTGTTGTCCCCCTATACCTAAAATTACACGCGGCAATTAGTTTTTTAGTGTCTTGATTATTAGCCATAAATAACTCGTGAGAAAACTTTGTTTTTGGTTCTTTTACGACGATTATTAATTTTTCATAATTTTTCCTCTTCCACACTTGAACAAACACTGATTATACATCCACCCTCCCGCCGACTTGTTGAACAATCAAGCTTAAAAGCCCTCTGCGCGCCTATAACGAAAATTAGGGGAACGAAGCATCAGCATCTCTCACACAAAGGCGCGCGCGCGCGAAAGTTTTGCGCAAGTGCATCGCCGGTATGAAACTATATATCGTTTGGTTAGCTGTGTAGGCCGCCACCGCCACCGCCGCAAACTCGTACATAGCCGGAAGTTGGCGTTTATAAGCAAGCAGAGAGAGTTGAGCTGATCTCTAAGTAACCGCAGGGCCAGCCGATTTTGGAGGTTCGCCAGAACTTTCCAGACAGTTCGGCTCTGCAGTAGCACCAACACTATGTGTTTCTTCCTTTTTTTTTTGTTCTTTGGGTGTTTCTCGTCTCTATGGGTGCAGAGAAATAAAAGCGCTTGCGCAGCTTGTTTCAAAAGACCCGTGGAATTCTCGCGCTCGTTTCGCTGATAGACGCGGAATGCCATTTGGGAATGGCAAGTGTTTCGGCTGAATTTGGACTATTGAGACTCGACGACGATGAGGAGGAAGAGAGAGAGACCTGTTTTACATGGCATTTTAGTCGCTATTGCGAATTTCAATTACGACGAAATTGTTTTTTTTTTCCTCTCTTTATGCTGCATAATTGTTCAAGTAAATTTGTGACGCTCGGACGATGTCGCGAATAATCTTGATTATCTCGGCTGTGTTAATTTGAATACTTTTGTAAATAATTGCTGAGCGAAACAATTTTACTACAATTTAAAAATTTAATCATCAAAAGCTCTTTTAAATCTCAGCTAAATCACAATTCAATTATACCGACAAAATCATAATACTTGAAGCAATCGAAAAATTCGATCAAATCCGAAGAAATTGTAATATCCCATAAATCGTCGAGAAATGAATCTATCCGTAACGTTAGATTGAACGGAAAATTCAAGCGTCTCTTTTTCCCGAGAGAGAGAAAGATAAGAGAAAGATGGTCTTTGAGCTTGCGAGAGAGAGACGACAAGCTGCGTCTGTCTGTCTGTGTGTGTTCGATCTCAATGTCGGGACGATCCCCTACTACTTCTAATCGGCCAGCTCAATAAATATTATTCCCGTCGAACGAGCTGCGGCTGTGGCTTCTTCAATCGATGCTCTTTCTCTCTCTCTCTCTCTCTCTCTCTTTGAATAACAAGAGGAATGTTTGGAATTGTAGATACTATGTGTGTGGTTTGACGGCTTAATGTTTGGACAACGTTATTTGATTGTTACTAATTGACCCTAATTTTCTTCTCCTTTTATTTTTCTTCTTTCTCGTGAGAGTCCGAGCTTTTTAATTTTAAAGTTGGATATTTTAGGAGAAGTGCAGAGACTTGGAGAGGATAATTTTATAACTCATGCATATAGGTGATTTGACTTATTAAATATTAATGTAATAATTTTTAATCTTTTCATTTTAATTCAATTCTATTATAATAGATCGTAATTTCGATGGATGATCAAGTTAAAAGTTGTAAGAAGCGTCAAAATAGAATTGCAATTTTTGATAATAAATAAATAAGTAAGTATTAAATACCTTCGGGTAAAACCAAAAGTTGATAAACGAAAAATAAATTTTGTATCCAGTGAAAACAAACTCCAGCTGGTTTGTTATTACTGTCGATCGAACGATCTATTTAACGCCAAAAGCAACCAAACAGATCTTCCCTAAATTGCTGGATTTCCGCATATTTGCGACCTTGCAAAGTGTGAAATATCCCGCAGATAAGGTGTGTGTCGAGAAAATTTATTGTTTACCCTTCATCGAGTAAAGACGTAATAAGTCTTCTACAAACGATCTATCAGTTTGGATTAGAAAATTTCATGGAAGACAACGAATTATTCAATTTATTAATAAATTGTTGGTTCTTTGAAGTCACAAAAGATTTAGTTTCTGAAAATACAAGCTACAGTTGTCGTCATAATCTTCTTTGCAGACTTGACTTATTGTCAAGCGAAATGATGAATTTCAAAAGAAAAGCTCTTCTTTTCAGAAGATACTTTTTTTTAACAGAAAGCTCTTTCACGGATGCAGAAATAAATTGTGGAGTTGGATCTGCGTCACAATAAAGCATTTTTAACTTATATTTCTGGTAGGATCACCGCAATACCATTTTTTAATCTTGAAATCTCCGCTTGGTTCCGAATGGATTAGTAGATTCGTAGAAGAATAGCAATGTTTTAGAATCAATGACAGTGTTAGATTTTATTTTACTTCCGAGCTTTCGACTTTCTTGTCAAGGAGTATTTTTGTCGTCATTTTTATAAAAATTTTGCGAATTACTTAGCACAAAGTTGGAAGAAAACATTAATCTGCCGCACTTAATGTTTTAATTGCGTGTCATTAAGTCACAAGGTAGTCATGGTATTTTTTTATGCTCCTATCGAAGTATCAATTACGCGGCAGAAACAAAGTTATATTTCGAAAGATTGACTTTACGTAACGCAATTATTGTTTTATTGTCAGTTTCGATACACCGATAAAAATCTCTGTTGGATATGTACGAAAGAGAGAGGGCAAAAAAAAAAAGAATTGTCCGCTAGACGATATTTCCTTGTTGACAGACGCCAATGCGAAAATAGAATGCAATCCAATCAATCTGAAAACGAAATGATAACCCTCGCGAGAGAGGCAATAGAAAACCACCGTAGCCTTATACATATTCGCGGATTAATTGTGATAACGAAAAAAAAGTCGTTTTTTTTACGAGCGCGTCTTCATTTTTATACTGTCACTGGGTAACAAAAAAAAAGGTTATTTGCTAGATCCACACATAAAATTGTTATTTGAGTTCCGCCGTATAAAATCTGCAATTACAATCGCTTCCATAGTCGCGCGCGCAAATTGGAAAAGTTTTTCTCGTGCGAGTTTTTTTTTTGTCAGGGGTATATGTACGTGCGGAGTCAAAGGACTGAACGCGTCGAGCGACAGGTAAAATGGGGAAACGAACACACAGCGAGCCGATTTGAAATTTTGATTGCATTGTTGGCGGATAAAAAGAAGTGCTATTTTTTTGTATCTTTTCAACGTTGATATTTGCATTAGAAGGCGAGTTTTTCTTTTATGCAACAGTTTTCGAATTTACTTGTACGGCCTTTGATTAACCTTTCATCGCTGTATAATATTTTTTTCTCGTTTATGCGAGCTAACAACCCGATGAAAAAATATTTTCACTTATTTGGTATACATATAAAATTTTTCATTTATCAATGTACTATCTCGCCCAATTAGCTCGTCAAACTCCATAAAATCGATTAAAGTCAAACAAGTAATAAGCGTCGTAACGTCAAATAAATTACACTTCGAAATATCAACAGGAAAAGCACGAGCGAAACTTTATCAGCAGCAGTATAGCAGCAGTCAATTCCTCGAAACAGCTTGCAGCAGCAGCAGCAGCAGCTTTCGAGAAAACTTTTTTACTCCCAATAAACTGCAATAAATAACTTTCATATAACATCGTCGTCGTCGAAGTGGAGCAAAGAAAGGAACACGAAACTAATCGCACTTGGAATTAAAAGTCTTTAAAAGTATATATTGCAAGACTCCCTCTCTCGCGCGCAATTGAGCAAAGTACATCAAACTTCCTCGCGAAGCTTTTACAAATAAAAAAAAAAGAAGAAAAGTTTGTCCACGCGAAACGTGACTGAAGTATAGGCACGGAAATGTCGTTCGATGAACTTTTTGCGCGCAGGACACTATCTCTTTTTTCCATCCAATTTCCCTTCTCGTTTTGTTTCATCTTTCTTCTTTTTTTTTTATCGGCGCGTCCGCGGACCTCATTTATTCGATGCCTCCGGTCGCGGGTATTTGATTTTTATCGGACGATATTCACTGTCGTCGTTTCGCGGCTTTATGCGCCCGCGCGTTTGATGTTCGTTTGATTTTTTGACTCTCGCTCGTAAAAAGAACGACATTAAGACCGCGTTTTTTAATTTTGTGACGAACAAAGATCGTTTTTATTCTTGAATTATCGTGATGGTATTTCCGAAAATAAAAGCTTTTTTTCTCAACTTCAACTCTATAACGGCATTAGCTACGAGTAAACGAAAGAAAATTGTATCAACAGCGCAAAAGACCTCTTCCTGTACCTTTTTCTTCTTTTTTTTTTTTTCATTTCGCAGTTATTCAATTTGCCCGGGCGCCGTCGTTCGCTCAACTTGTTTACAGGCTGATTTCGCGCGGGAAAATGCCGAAGCGTGAATGGCAATTCCAACGAGGGAATTAACGAACGCGCGAGCGCAACAAAGAAAACACTCGAGAGAGAGAGAGGGAAAAAAAGCAATTTTTCAAACTGTATTTTACTTTGCCGTAGACAGGATTAATTGTGGAGGCTTAGGAAAATTGTTATAATAACGTGTAAACTGTTTCTCTCGCGAGATCAAGCGCTGCAAGTTTAACGAGTTAATTTTGTAATCTCTCGACAGCCGAGGTAAAAAAAAGATGATTAAAACGCGCGAGTTTCATCAGACTTCTCTCTCTCTCTCTCTCTTTTTTTACACAAAGCAATTTATCACGGCAATGTAATAATAAATGAAAAATATAATTTTCCAATGCACGCAATAGAACGAATGACTTTTCCATCGATCATTTCGGCACTTTTCAAACGATATATAATCGTCAATTAGCAGCGCTAATTGGAACCAGCAGCGAATTTTCGCAGTATAAGCGCGCGAGAAGCTGTAAAATCATTAGCACGGTGTTACTGGAACGAGGTCCCCTACCCCAACACTGTTACTAGGGCGTTAGGGTTTCGCGAGTCAATCGACTTTTCGCGCTGATTTCATCGGAAAATTCGCAACGAGCAGTTTTCGTTTGATCGCACGCGTATTGTTACACAATTTTTTTCTTCAAATTTAGTTTGATGAAAATTCAAAGCTATAAAAGATAAACTTGGCGGCAACTTATGCGCGCGCGTGTACATTGGCTTTTTATCGTGCTAAACAGACTCTTCTCTCTAGCAGCGGAAGTTGAGCTATCATACTCGAATTGATTACGAGAGCCGCGCGAGGAGCCGCCGTTCTCGTATATAACTTTTCTCGTTGCGCAAAACTTGACTCCCGCGAGAAATTCCCTCTCGTCTACTGATCGTTAGCGCGCGCGCGTGTGCTTTTTTTTTTGAAATTACGCGCGCGAACCCTTCTTGACAGGTCAACGACCTCTCTCTCACTCTCGTTCTGCCTCTAACTTCTCTGAGGACTTTTTTTTTTGCGCCGACAGACTACTAAAGGGCTCAGTTTTGAAGTTTCGGCGGATGTCGAGGAGCTGCTAAACTTTGACGAGTGCGTTTGAGTTTACTTTTTTTTTCTTTCTACGCAGTTAATGCGCGGGACGAAGAAAGAAGTGTTTGATTTGCACGTGCAGATATATATATTTTACGTCGTAATAAAAAGAAAAAGAATTTGTCACGTGGAGTCGGTTTAATCACTTGATTGCCGTGTGATGTTTCTTCGTTGATAATCTTATATTCTTTTTTTTTAGGCCAAGGCTGCTGAACTTTAGATAAAAGCCTAATTAAATGTTTTTTTTTTTAATCTGCCTGATGTGGGAATTACGTTATGTTATAATAAATGTGGAAATTTTTCTCAATGAAACTCATATAAAGTGTGGTTTTCTATGAATTTTATCGGCAATCATTTAGAGAATTAACGTTGATATATATGAATACAATGTATATACCAATCTAAATTGACTTTAATAGTATACCGACGCTAATGAAACTTCAGTGTCTTCAATGAATGGCCAATAACCGCCAATCAGAGAAACATTGTTAACCGAAAACGTGATGTTTAGCCGCACGCGTTCGTATATATACCTCCCACGTGCACAGAAGTCCCAAGTTGCTATCATGTATGTACATATGTGTGCGTGTGTGTGTGTCTGATGTTTACGTACGAGTACGCGTGCGCCATTCAATTGCCACCGTCGTCGTCGTCGTCGCCGGATAATTGTGCACTTCGCCGGCTTTGCAATAACTCACGCGTTCTTTAAACTTGAAACTGTCCTCTCAGGTTAACTTTGTATATATAGTAGAAGTTTTAACAATGTAACGTGCGTTATATGTTAATGATATCATTTTTTTAACGATGTAAGTTTTTGTGTTTATTTATGTGTTCGTTTTGTTTCAGGTGAGTTGGCGATTCGAGTTTCACTCTGGTATTATAGTTCGCACAGTGAGTATAATTCGTGCCAAAAAAATTCGAATTTATTAGTTTATTTACTCGCTCGCGTTTCAAAACAATATCCACGCCAAACCAGTTGACTAACAAACTCTCTTTCAATGTTACATGTGCAAAGTAATTTGCTTCATCTCTCGATAAAAAAAAAGAAAAAAAACGAGAAACAAAAGAAATATTAAGTAACTGAAACAATTTCGCCGCCGCGCGAAGTGTTATGATTTCCACATCCTGCGATCGCAATAAAAAGTCGTTCGCGCGCTCGTGCGAGGGAAAGAAAAGAGAAAAAAAAAACCCGCTCGAGCGCCGCGGTGCAACAATCATAATTCGCGTCATGCAGTTACTCACGTTTGGTGTTATATACCGCGGCGCGGCAGAGCAAGCGCGGCGAAAAGAAATTCTCGAAGGGTTTTTCACTCTAATCTCCCGGCGCGCGCGAGCTGCACAAAAGCAGCAGCAGCAGCAGCATCTTCGATGGAATGCTGTAAATCGAGTGAGAAAAGTGTTTTTTTTTTTTTTTAAAGAAGGCTACTGTGATTTAGAAGCGTTACTTCAAAGAGAGACGATGTAAGAAATAAAAAAAAAGAAGAAGGGAAGATTTAGCCGAGGCTTTTGTTGACCGGATGAATAATTGAGTGTCTCGAGACTTTATTCGTGTTATGAGTTCGCTCGAAATTTTTTATTCGTCCGCGGTAGACGGGTTTGATATTTTGAGTAGCGGTTTTGTTCAGTTGATTCTCGGTATATCAAGCGCTGCAAGTGGATTTTCAGAAGAAAGATTTTTTTTATAGACTATTAATATACACTTGGATAACGGTGAAGCTTAATTTTTTATCTGTTGTACAGTTTGACGTATGCATTAGCAGATACTATTTATAAATCGAAGTGAAGGGAGGCATTGAAATATTGCAATGCTAGAGAGAGAGAAAGAGAGAGGAAAAATCATAAAACTTTTTGCGCGTGATTAAACCAGTTTTGAAAGGTAGAAAATGCGCGCGTTCGTAAGTGTTTTGAAGAAGCTTTAACGCAATTAATTCTATGATATTTCCTGTTTGTGTGTGTATGTGGAGAACTAATCGGCTTTACCTGCCTGGATTATTTATATACACGATTTTATTAGAATAAACAAAAATGAAAATCTTTCATATACGTATTGGCAGTCGGATGGAAAATGAAACCGTTAGAAGTCAAAGGATCGTGTGTTACTTTTAATTACTCTTTTTTTTCACTTTGTGTGTGTTACGTTTGTTTGTCATCTTTACAAACGAGCGGCCTTTCACTCGATGTTCTGTTTTTTATATAGAAATGAAAGTTTGATTAAATTTTTCTCTTCCGATAGTGATTTTTCAATGAATGTCAGTAAATTGCATACGTACGTATCGAATGAAAATGGAATAGCAGGATTATTTGTCATCCGTTAGACAAATTGGTCATTGCAACAGTTACGTCAGGTATATATTTTTCTACGGGAAATTCATCACACGCATCAAACAACTAAACTATACCTCGTTCCTTTGTTGTCGGTCCTATATTGGAAAATTCAATTCGAGCTTCGCACGAAATAAAATGTCAATGACTCGTTTTTTTTCTCCCCTAGTTTTCAAGCGTTGTTGATCAATTTTCCATATATCAGATTTTCTCTTTGTGATACACACAGCCGCGCGCGAGCTTAAATAAAGCTCGACGCGCTCGACGAAAAAGTGAATAATGCTCGTTTCCTTCTTTTCTCTCTCTCTGACTCTCTTCCACGACGCACACACCGTGGATATAGAATTACCTACCGCAACGCAAAAGAAGTTGACAGCAAGCTTTTTTTTTTCTTTTTGGAACCGCTCCAAAAAAATATAAGACTTAGCGCGTTGAAAAAGAAATTGTTGTAAATCAGAAGGCGAACGAGTGTGCAGTATTCCAATAAGAGTTACGAGCCGATCGGCCGGTGAGTTGTGGAGATCGAGTTTTGTAAATACGGAAGTTCCACGATCGTTCAAATTTATGTAAGTATAGCGAGACGCAAAGCTTTTGGATGTTGATGATGATTATTTCAATCTGTTTTCACGCAGACGTTATTCGTCTTGATTATGCGATGATATACATGTTTGTATCGAAAATTTCAAAGGGATATTTAAATTATGATATTTTTGATAAAACTATGTCGTTGTGTATTCGAAGTTGAGTGGCAGTTTGTCATTGTCTCGTAAAATAGACAAGAACTGATGTTTCACTAGTCCAGGAAAGTTCGTTAAGTGAAATTTTGTTATTCGAAATGATTTAGCGCTGTTTTCAATCATCTCCATAATGACGCGATTATGTCTATTACGAAATTAGCAACCAATCTCGCTTGCCTTCTGAAAATTGATTTTCCATTGCGTTATTATGCAAAACTAATAATCGTAAAATATCAGCCATCCTATTTCGAAAAATACTTTACTTCCCTGTCGAAAAAGAAAAAAAATATTAACCGTTATAGTTGAAACCTTCACTCGCGGCAATTGCGTAATATTACGTCTGTATAGAACAAGCAGGTGCAAAATAACGTACGCGGGCGCCACGTGCTGCGACTTACGCGACATTTTCCTATCTCTCGTACTCGGATATTGAATTATTTCGCATTACCAAGCGCCAACGCTCTCGAAATAATTCGCCTTAGCGACACGAAGCTTCTTCTTCTTCTTCTTCTTCTGGGTCGCGACACTTTCGATTTTCTACTTGAGCAGGTTCTACATACTATATCAGATTGATTTTTCCACGTAGAGACATTTATTTTTCCCTCGAAACAAAGAATGTGTAAATTGCGCGCGCGACACGCGCGATAAAAAAGAGCGAAAGTCATGCAAGAATTAAATTGTCTACCGTCGCGGACGAAGAAATACGGTCAGACGAAATTGGATGAATAAATGATGACGTCTCATTGTTTCGCCACAGACACGCTGAATATTCCTTTTTTTTTCTCCTTGTTCGCGCTGAATTATTGAAAAGATCGTTTGAGTCTGGTGGTCCTTTTTACATCTTTTATTTGCCCACTTTCTCGTGGATTAAAACCGTGTTTCGCATTGAAAAATGGTATCGTTATTATACTCGAGCTTGTTTGTTTCTCCGACGTCACCGACACTTTTGGTCTTGTTATACGACTCGTCTTTTCGCGAAAAAAATATATCGCACATTATACCAGTTGGGCGAGTTCGAACACAAAGTACGTGTACGTGCTATCAATGTAATAAAGTCATAATCGACACGACGGCAATAAAGACCGAAAAAAAAACAAGAAAATTTGTTGCTCTTCGAAGGTCAAGTGTAGTGGGTTTCGAGATCGAGACACTTTCGCGAATGTAAGGTGAAATAATATTATATATCTCGAGAAAAAAAAAAGGTTTGTAATGTATAGTTATAATCGCGGTCGGCGCCACGTGCGCCAACGCGTTATATCGCCCAATACGTGTGAGTTTCTCAAGGCTCCCTCGTTGTGTATTATAATACGAAAAAGGATTAATTGAGCGTTTTCCGTTTTCTTGGTATACGCATGTATACGCATCGGTCGCGGCACTGATATCACTTTTCTTTCAAGAAAAGTGGAATAAAATGTTATTCATTGTGAAGTATCACGTCTAAATTGTTGGGTTTTGAGAGTGTTTCTTGCGATGTCGTTTTGAATGATTATTTTTTCAGTTTGAAGAAAGTACTCGGTTAATTTTTTATCTTTAAACAGTTTTTTCTCCATTAAAGTCTAATTATATAGTATGATAAATTTAACAATGAGGGATGAACGATAAGTTTAAGATGGTTACTTGAATATCCACCAGATGCCTGTAACAAAAATTAAAGTATAAAACACAAATTAACCCCACATATAGCTGACCATCATTGCTTATGCATATCACTTCATGCCATTAATAAATGAGTATTTATGAATCTCTAAAAAAATTTTAAGACACACGCAAACCTCCCATGAAGCACGTACACAATAACTCACCGATATTTAGCGTCCCCTTAACAAGAATCACTTCTAGAGAAAAAAAAAGAAGAAGCCAGAAGTTAAGCTTTCGGAAGATCTATTAATATCGAGATTAGAGGAAACAAATTTAGAAATGCCCTCGCAAGCCCGCGAGTAACGAGACTCTCTCTCATCTCGTTTCGACTCCACTTTAGCCTAACACACATTAACCGAAGGCATTTTTGAGTTATCGATAGTTCTTCTTTAGTCGGTAAAGAGCGATTTATCGCGAATAACTATCTTAGGGTTTCGCTGCCGCGCTTTTATGAGAAATTATTCGAGGGTGCAAACTACACCGCCGCCGCAGACGCTTTGTCGGTTCGCCTAATATGAATTTTACTTCGCGAAGTCCGCGCCTACAATATCCAATCGGATATTGCACCGTTTTGTATACATATATCACTTTTTTTTTCTTCATAACTTTACGTTCTCGCTGTACAGCCGCGGCCTTTATTGGATTAGATTTATTCGAAAGTGAAAGGTAGATATCGCGCACGCTTTTTATAACTCGCGAGTTCGTAAGGTTTCTACGAAGTTATCGTTTCGGTCGTTTACGATTTAATTTTTACGCGCTCGGTATAAGAGACACTCGTATGTCTTTTTTTACGATATTTCTTTTTATTATTTAGACGGTATCTTGCAGATAAAGTCATCTTTATCTCGTAAAAACAAAAGCTATCATTGACATGAAAGCTCTGAGAAAGCTTTTGCAAATCAAGACAGCAGCAATCATCATCCAACTGAAATCGCACGTATAAATCAAATTTATTAGTTCAATAAAAAGAATGAAAAGGTCGTCACCGTCGAATATTTGAGAGTGATGCACTAAAAAAAAAAAAAAACAAAAGAAAACAGTCCCATAAATCAACCGTGGACGTGATAAAGACATCAGCGATCATCAGACACACGACAATGAAAGGCACACACATGTATACAGACTCCTCGGTTAACAAAGATTCATGCGACTCACGAAAAAAAAAAGTTCGCGAAGAAGAAGCCTCTTTGCGGCGAGGCGGCGGCGACATTCCAACGAGTGTGAGCAACTATTGCAATTGCGGCCGCGCGCACGCGGCGGCTGATTGCTCCAGTTGTCCGACAACCCGACCGCCGCCAACCTATCTCTTCTATGTGCTTTCTTAGATCGCCGATACGTCTCTTTTTTTTTCGTGACTTTTTGTCGAGATCTTTCTGGGTTATGGCTTTATTTTGCATTGGATTCGGAAGAGATAGCATTTGTAATTCTGGTTAAGGGGATGTCGTTTATCTGACTAAAGTAGATTGTTGGGGCACATGTTTTTTTTGTATGTTGTTGGATTAGATGTTGAGTAACATCTAAGCAATCCGCTGAGTGCTTTTTTTTTTTAAATTTAAGTATACACAATGATCGTAGGTTTTAATTTCATTGCAAAATATTTAACATCTTTAAAAAGTAAAATTTTGAAATAAATTTTGTATTTTAAAAATGAATAAAAATTGCTAACATATCATTAACATAGAAAATAAAAATGGAAAATTTCGAATTGCTATTTCGTTAGAACGAAGATGCGATATTCATTGATTGAAACGATCATAGTGACATTCCTCACTCCGTAAACTAGTGCATTAACAATTATTCGAATGACATTCAGCTTCAATTCAGTATCGACGACAACACGAGTGTACCAGTAAAAGCTGAACAATAAAAAATCAACGACGAATGACACGCAAAGACGACATTGAACTCTCTCTCTCTCTCTCTCTCTCTCTCTTAGCAAGTGTGTAATAGAAGTGACGTAATTCGTAAACAAAACTTCGTGGATCCTTTGCCAGCAGTAGCAGCTGGCCGATAAATCAATCGGTACTCGATAAATCAATTATCGTATACGCCAATTCAGTACAAACTGGCTCGGCTTTTTTATTTTTCGAGGCAAGTGTGTCATGATGCTCGGTCAATTAATTGAACGCTGAAGCTGGCTTCTCTATAAGCTCCAAGCTATTTCCTTTTCGGGAACGATTTCCGCTCGCGATTCGCAGGAAGTGTGGGCCTCGTTTCTTTTTTTTTTTTTTCGTGTGTACGTGTGTATGTGTGTGGCTTATCTTTGTGTTCGATTTGAGGTTTTTTTTTCGGAGCATACGGGTGGATGGAATAATGAAAACTTCTATTCCTAAAAAGTATTGTAAGGCAGTATATTCTTTCACCTACTTATTACCCATTATGCAATGAAGATCGATAGTCTTTCGCGCGCAGAAATAACGAGAGGATACGAACTTTGTGTAACCTTGCCAATGTATTTATTTGCGCGATTATCGTGAGAGTTTAACGTTTGATTATTCCGAGTGTGTGTACGCGTCGGTTCATCGAGCATCGTACTTACAAACTCCGTTGTATATTTTTGCGAATAACAGAGTATAATTTTAACATTCCCGTCGCTCGTCTCAGCGTGTGTATAGTTTTCGAGTGATTTCTCTGTTTTTATCTGCCGAACAATTAAACGAATAAAGAAAAACAATATTATCCAACAATGCGACAAGATAAGATACCAATGTAAATACCAAAAGCGAAATTTTTATTCATGAATATTAAAAAAAATTAAATAAAATTCATTTCCCGTAGTACGAATCTATCAGGGCATTCACGCCGGAAGCCCGTGACCTTTTTGGCTCCTCTGCAGCCAACAGCAGCAGCAGCATCAGACACGGGGCGCCTCGGGGAACGAGATATATACATCTTTTTTTTTTCTCTCGTCGAACGTGGAACGATAGATTCTTTAATGGACGGCTGTCGGTGTATCATTAAAAAATAAAAAAAAAATAAAAGAGAGGCAACGCTTGGTAATTACCAGAGTATGAAATGATTACGGCGTTTTAAACTGTAGTTGATGCGTCGATGTAATTGAACGCTTTCAAGTTCAACAATTTTTTTTTCTCTCTTTTCGTGCGTGAATGGTGTTTGTTGTAATCCTATGTTCTCTCGCTTGTTGGAAAAAAAAATTCTGTAGCTCATCAATCGGATCGTGAGTATTCTTAACACTCCTAAACGTGATTAAAAAAAAAATAACGATGTACGTACGATGGAATTCTTAAGAAAATGTTTGTTGTCAAAACAACAGACACGACTTTAGCTTCAAATTAATTGAATCGTCGTCGCGTTGATTGCCAACACTGTGTCGTGTTCTACGTCTCTATTACGAGCGATTGAACGAACAAGAAGGGGGAAGAAAAGAAAAAAAATTACCGCCCGAATGTCGTTGCGCAAACGCGCGTTCGCGCGAGATGAGAGGCTTCTTCTACTATGGAGAGGCGTAGATTAGCTTTCTTGGTTGCTTCCAATCTTCATTCACGGCGCGTGTAGTTTTCTCAATCTCTCTCTCTTCGGCTCGTGCACTTTTCTCATGATGTTACTATTATGCGAGCGCAGTGATTACGCGAGATGAACTAGTAGTATGGGGTTCTATGGGTGTGAGAGTGCAATTTTGCAAACTCTCAAATGGATTTTAGTCGTGCTATGGGCATTTACGCTTGATTGTAAGTCGCTCGTTGCGAAATGAAAAAAAAACTTTGCTTTTGATAAATAAGAAATCATAATTAAATCTTCCATTTGCGAGAATATAATAAGCAAGATGCAATAAATTTGAATACCTGGGCTTTTATATCCCGAGCATTATGCAACGATAGCAATTTATAAAATCCGATAAAAGGTAAATCAAGAATAGAACCATTCAATATCTCATCGGAATAAAGACGAACTCGTTATAAAACGAGCAACAATGAAACGTCCTCGAGCAATAAATAAGACGTTAATCAGTAATTGCTCAGTTCCTAAAAAAAATGCCGAAGGCGAAAAAATTCGACAATAGAGTCAATAGAGATTGACGGTTAAAGAGGCACAGCATCGTGGAAAAAGATTTTTCTCTCTCTCCCCGTCGCACAAAATAAGAATTTCGCTGATATTTAGGGGGTAAGAAACGATCAGATCGAGACGAGAGATTATTACGCTGAGGTCGTTGATCGCCAAGATTTTTTTCTTTTTCCTTACCGACGAAAATTCGAATGAAAAAAAAAACTTCTTGATTATTATCTCCGAAAAAAAAAAGAAATCAAGCTACAAATTAAGATAACGCTAATCAGTTTTTTTTCGTGTAAAGTCCATGTCATAATTTATTCTTTTTTTTTGTTCGTTCGAAACCTCTTATATACGAAGTCACTCACATACAAAGTCGATAAGAGTAAAAAAGAAGTTGAAGGGCAACTATCAACATGGCTATATTTAACGCGAGTATTATACCGATGGCCCTGGATCCGCAAGCTCTCCTCTCGCACTCTTTCCTCGAGAAAGCGCGACGGCCGTGAACTGAAAAATCATGGTTTCTTGTATGTACATACGTTTGTATATTCTCTAATGTATAATATTCATTCGAAGATTGTGGGATTTGTTCGATGGATAATCAATGACTATTTTAATTAGTAAGGCTCTTTTGCGTAAGCTGCGTAATTGTATTTTTTTCTTTGCGATGGCTGTAATTATTATAGAGGATTTGTGGATACTGATTTGAGAATTATTGTGATTTTGTTAGAAATGAATGTTTTGTATGAGTTGCTCAATGTTTGTGTTAATGCGGCAGAAATTTGTTGATTTTAAGACGTACAAACAAAGGTGCATCTGATGTTTATATTTTTTATTAACTTATGTTGTATTTTCTTACATTTTGATTAATTTTCTAGTATCTGTAAATAGATTTTCAGTTAATATTCTGATTCAAATATTATTTAAATCGTAATTTCCAAACCAATCACAACCAGTAAACCATTTTTCATCCATCAAAACCGTACAACCATAATTCAATTCAATCCACAAACAAGAAATAACGCCGATGTAAAATGCAAAAACAAAAAAGAGACTCTCACTACGCACCAGTGACACGCAGAACGTGAACACAAAGTGTGTATGTATATATACACACACACATACACATCGCCGTTTGGGTGGCGCGTGCAGGCGCGTGGAAAATTCGCAAAAGAAGGCGCAGCTTTATAACACGACTATATACCGCGATTCTCCTTGAAACGGTACACGCGAGAACGCGAGCGAAATGCGTATAGTGCGCCCGCATGTCGACGAGATAAAGTTTTGCTCTGCGCGAAATCGAGATTTTCGGTGCTATTGTCTCTCACTCTCTCGGTTCTCTCGAGACGACGACTATATATGTATATACCAAAAAAAAAAAGAGTTCACTGGCCTTTCAACTCAGGTGAGCCGGAATCTTTTCTTTTGTGTAGTGGCCAATTAAGATGTTGTTGATCTTTTAAGGTGATTCACAAAGTTTTGTTTTGTATATATATGTGCGAGTGCAATGGATAGTATATATACTGTGAACTTTAATGCTGTGAATATTGAGAAAAAGTGAGCGGTTTAATGACACTATCATGGCAAGTTTTTTTTTTTAATATCAATGACGGTATTACTGCGTTGTTGGAATTATTATATATTACAAGTCGTATACATACATCCATTCGCGTCGATAACATAGCAAAAATAGATGATGTTAATTCTCGGAATGTAATCGTACAGAAGCTATAATATAAAATTTTTAAGTAGCTCATTATACGATCCGATCAAAACAAAACTTTCATTTTACACATGATTGATTTCTAAAATAACAAAACTTGACTCGTAACAGATACACGACAATTTAGTTTTTCGAAGGAGCTTTTACACAACGTCGGATATAAAGAATGCAGCAAGTGACTTTCGAATACGTCCTACACATCCCGGAAAGTGAGATGTTTTCTCCTTTGAGCAAGGGGAAAAGCCTTTAGAAAGAAAAAAAAAATGTATCGTAAGAAAGTGAAAGATACAAAGGAGAGAGAGGAGGAAAAAAAACGACAGTGAGCTGTGCGCGCGAGAAGGAGGGAAAAGAGACGCGCGCGAGCGATAAGAGCTATACGTGACGTGAATTGGAAACTGAAATCGTACTTACGGATGGGTCGTCGCGTATCAAGCGCATTCCTTTACTCTCTCTCTCTCTCTCTCTTTCTCTCGCTCGACTCCGAAACATGTCCCGTATTTCTTGCGCATTAGATTTGTCGAGGACCGAAATCCCTTATGAATAAGAAATCGACGCGCCAGGGGCTCGCTTTCGGAGTGTACACGTATATATGCCGAATTTACTTATCAATTGTTTGAACGCGCACGTACGATACCTTCCATTCGATTTATCAATGCTGTAGGTAATAAAATTTGAATGGAAATTTCGCTTGCTCTCTCTCTTTTATTATAGAAGAGATCTACGTGAATAGTTTTTTTATTTTATCGAAGGAAAATTATATTATTATTTTTCGTTAATATTAGTACCAGATAAATTTTTTTCAGAAGATTTATCAAAGATTCAAAAATAATTTTTTCAATGATCTCATAAAATCTCGCAAATAAAAATAGTGCAAAAAAAAAAAAACAAATCTGAGGACATAATCGGACCGTGTCAATCGCTGACTAGACATAGCAATAAAGAAAAGAAAAAAAGGTGAGGCGGCGCCTTATCGTCCATTCGTCTCATCGCAGGTGATGGGAGAAATCTCAAACGTAGCTTTTGCCAAAGACGCATGATTTTTGGCAGCCGACCAAACACACATCGCGCGCTCGCACGACAGGTGCACGTGTACTTCGAAGACGCCACTTGTCTGTTTTCTGATTTTGCGAAAAAAATTTTTTTTTCTCTCTCTGATGTACAACAACGCGCCTCGAGACTGATTTTACAATTAAGAAGACGTAATGAGAACGTCTAATTTTACACGCCGAGTAAAAGCGAGTTTCGCAACGAGACTTCGTCGAAAATTATGATTGCTCGCTCTTAATTTCCAACTGATGAAGCGCAAAGCAAAATATATACGCCACTTCCTCATTCAAATTCAATGTGGTGTTTTGGAAAGCGTTGCTGGTCGTAACCGCGCGTGTACGGCAGTGCTAAACGCGAAATTTATATTGATGAAAAGAACGAGCTTTTGATATTCTCAGCGATGGTTTTTTTTTTATTAATCGATCGATCTATCGTCCACTTGAGTGAAATTACATTTTAATGCTGGCGATGATTGGTTGTTCGTCGTAAGATTATCGCTTTCGACTGCTTCGAAGTGCATTTTAATGTTTTTCGCTGGCAGACTGAAGTGTTGTTTCGCATTTTTCGCGAAAATTTTAACATTTTGGCATAATGCCATATTACTGTTCGCATTGTGATTTATGATACAAGCATTTTTCAAATTCCGATTATTATTTCGAAAGTTCATTCATGTATTCACATTAAAACATAAATATAGACACTCCAAGTAGTTTTCATATATGATTTTTTCACCGCTACTCCCGCGGATCAAAACCATAATCATCTCAGCATAAATTTGAATACGGCAATCATAAATGTTTCGGTTATAACTTTCGACAGATCTGTTCCTTTTTCTTGTTTTCAATTCTCCCAAAAAGGCCAAAGCCAAAAGTGAGCAGAAACTCGTCGTAAAATTTCAAACGACTCTCGTTAAAAACCCGACTGAAAACTGAATTATCCCAAACATCTGCGCGAACAAAGCTTCACTCGGAGAAGCGGGATTCTCGAAATCAACAGATCGTAAGAAAAGCGCACACACGTGTCGTCGTCGTCGTCGTCGTTATATCTTTTTTTTTTCATTAGCTCGCGGAGATGTCACTTACAGTTTCTGACGAACCTTGACTTCACTCGAGTATCAAGGACTCGCTATAAATCCGGAGTTTCCAGACTCAATACGCACTTTTCGCGAGAATGAGGATGTTGTTCGCGTTTTTCTTCAATTTTTTTTTATTAAATCGCGAGACACACTGAGAGTTATGCAATTTTATATCGTATATGTGAATGGGTTTTTTTTTCACGTACGGTATGCGGGATATTTTTCAAGAAAAATCAACATATATATTCGATTCAATCATTTCGTGATAATCGATTGGTATACTTACATGGAAACATGTTTTTTTTTCTATCAAACGAGTGTAAGAGAAAAATGATTTATCGATCAGCATTAGATAAAAAAAAATGTGTAATACCATTCTCGAGATGATAATTCTTACATTAGTTACACGCGATTGCAAAAGATACACACATACATAATACATACTAATCATTCAATTTAAAAATAAACAGCGCGTCAATTTAATTTTGTTTTCATAAGCTTAAAAAAAATCCACGTGTCTCGTTTCGCAAGATCGCGTCATTATCAAATTAACTCGAAGTCATCGACTATACCATTTTTCATTTCGACCTTTAATTTCGAGCCTCTAAAGAAAGGAAGTCTTTTTAAATTTCATCACTAACTCCAAAAAAAAAAAAAAAAAAACAAGGTATTCCGTCCATGATTATGATAATTGCTTGTAAATGTATCTCCTAACTGAAGGAACAGTAAACGAGCATTTGAGTGCTAATTGTCGTCGTCGTCGTCGGCGGTAGTTGGCCTCTTACTCAAAGCAATATAACTGTCGATTTGCATTCCGAAAGGATTATGAGCTTCGTAGCTTTTAAACTCTCAAGGATATAACAATGGGCGAGAGAACTCGACTGCGCCGTAGTCGAGGAAAAGCGTCTGACTAATGTAGTTTGCTGATCTACATTTTCTATTTTACTCTCATTCTCGACACTGCAGAACTGTCAAGCATGAAACGTAATGAGATATGCGAAAGTTTCGTTTGAAGTTAACTTATTGCGAGCTACAAATTTTCGTGCTCTCGGGGGAGTGGTAAAGTTGTTTGCGAAACTTTCGGTGTCAAATGTTCATTGGAACGTAAAAATAATACATTGAATACGCGACGCGCAATCAACGAAATAATTGAATAACAAATCCAAGAAACAACATTTGACCATCAATTATATTCAATAAGATACCAATCTTCACCCCCCAACAAAAATAAACCAACTCTTGGAAAAAAAGTAAAGCAAGAAATGGAAAATCGCGAGGCAACACACGCCTGCAGCTAATTACGAGCGTAACGCACACAAACCGGCAGCCACAGCGATACGATCACTTTTCTCCGTGGCGGCGGCAGCGGCGGCTCCTCGCATGCAATCGTCCATCATAATCTGATCCTCCTCCTCCTCCTCCTCCTCCGACGTTCGATATTATCGTGCGCGGCGATCCTCTGGCGCCAAAGGTATATATAAAATGCGAGATGAGAGAGAGGCTGGAAAAATTTTTGCTCCCAACTTTCCTTTGTTTGTTGCTCGCTTCCTCGTCGTGTCTGACAATATAATATTCAATTTTTTTTCGTTTCTTAGCTTTTTTCGAATGTTCTGGAAAGTTTTTTGTTTCATATTATCCTTCGTTTGGAAGAAATACGATTAATTAGTGAAATTGTTTTTTTTAGCTGTCGCATTTGAATAATTTGGTACACACCAACAGTCATTAGCTATTCACGAAAGTCGACTGTTAATTAATATAGCCGCGGATATGGTGATTGATCACAAAATCCACACGTGCCCATGTACACAGTTCAAATTTGCAATTATAATGCGTCGTCTACGACATAATTCACATAACGTCACCAAAATAAAAAAGAAACAAATCTTTTCTCTACCACTTCATATCGACGAGAAGATACGCTGTCGAAGCAAAAAAAAAAATAAAATAAAAAATGGAACGAGAATTTTTACGATCGAGAAAACCGTGGAAATCGACAAACACAATTCCCGAATACGTCGATATGCACTTTTGGGAAAGGCCGATCTCGCGCTGATAAAGACGGGAGCAGGCAACCGAATTGCATTTTTATATATACGTCGGACGTCTATCGGCAGATTTATTATTTCGAAGGCTATCTTTTGGAGAGCTTTCAAGCGCCGTATGCCAAAGTCCATCGTGTGTATTTTGCACGGGTCATTGGGTCGTTTTATTGTTTGGCTAATTGGGCTTTCGTAGATGACAATTAGGGAAGTGATTGATTTTTGAACTCGCGTTGTACTTTTTATTCTCACATTTTTAACATTAATAACACTCGAGAATTAAATAAAAATCTATCTTCCGACGAATGCAATAAACATTACCCACCTATTCGCAAGTCTTATAATCTCCCCCCTAAAACAGGAGCAAAAAAAAAACAGCACTCGAAATCAATCGTCGTAATGGCTCCGCGCGAGAAAAAAGCAACCCTCGAAAAAAAAGCTCTTGCAATTCGCGTAGAATCACCGGGCGTCGAGTGAATTTAATTCACGAGTCTCCTCCGCTGAATTCTAAAGCACATCACAATGCGCCGCGTTGTATAATGGAAAAAAGAGAGAGAGAGAAAACATACACACGTACACACATACAAAGAGCGACCGTTAGATCTCTCTTTCTCTTCTGTGGATTTTCTTCTCAAAAAATAAGCTCTCGCGCAAAAAAACACCAGATAAGCTTGATTTCCGGTTACGTTCTGTATTTTCTTCTTTTTTTTTCATATACGTTCGTTTCGCTTTGTTGTATCCTCGACGCCAGAGGGGTTTTATTATTATTTTCACACACGGCGAGTTTTAATGGGCGCGATCGCCGACGCAAAAAAACTGGTTGAATCACCTGGCGCCATGTATATATGTAT
>JAWWMK010012746.1:0-10014 GCA_035047105.1 Galeopsomyia nigrocyanea
CTGTTTTATCGATCGAATCTTAAAATTGAGGGAGTAGGGGAATTTTTACCGTGACGATCTATAATTTTTCGGGTGCTACCACAGTGTCCCAGGTTTACCGTGACGATCACCATAATATTTCAGAGAAATTTCTTTCCGTGATAGAAATCAATTTCTTAAATTTATCATCAAATTAGAATTCAATGTTAGCCAGTTGTTTCGTAATCACATTCAAATTTTAAAAATAATTAATAGAACTGAAATTTTTTTGAAAGATAAGTATTCTATATTATTATGATGAATATTTAAAAAAGCATATCAACGTTTAATATCCTCATTTCAATTCTTCTCTGAGAACGTGCCTTTTTTGTAAAAGACAGTTATCTATATAGATAAATTATTTTAAAATAATAATATTTTGCATTCTCTTCAACGAAAATTTAAAAAAAGATTGCCAATGCTTGATTCCTTCACTTCAATAATATGGTACGTGTCTTTTATTGCAAAGGACAGTTATCAATATGAAACGCGTAATGTCCAACACGTATTTATTAAAAGTCATTTTTTTCCTGATAAATATCTCACGTGTCCATGATAATTAACTCTTTCTACCTGAAATACCAATGAAAAAATTTTCAATACCTCATTGTATTCGGCGGATTCAGAAGTTCAGCGTCAAAAAAAAAATTCTCACATTTTCAAGACGTTGTGAGTTGCATTCAACTCTGAATTCAACGAAAATCTAACATAAATCGTCAGATCGTCAACGGTACATTGTTTTTGAAGTTTATTTGTCCTAATTTGATTACTATATTTAGAAAGCCAACACACGCCAGTTTGCTTAACATTCAAAACTTTTTTCCTCCTACAGGTGATTAATTATTTACGAAATCTAAGGAAGTTTATCGAATTACCCTGACTTTCCCTTTTCTTTCTTTTTTTTTCACAAAAGAAACATGACGTTAGAAGGAAGTGGCCAGAGATACATGAATGACATGCTGAACATGTCGGAAGACGAGCCGACGAGTGTATCTGGAGTAAGCGAGGTCACCGAATTTTTCAATGGTTCGAATGTTCTTGTGACTGGTGGCTCGGGCTTCCTTGGCAAACTGCTCGTTGACAAAATACTGCGGTAAGCATTCACCCAGTTTTAATTACGCCGACGCGACACATTTTTACGCGTGTCTTAGTCTTGCATAATTATTTACAAACTTTTACGACTTTTGAACTAATTCTTTTTTTTTTTTCGCCAATGATGTTCGTGCTTCGAGTATTCGCGTACTTTCGGCCTCCTTTTGAATTTTGACAGAGGCCAATTTGTTACTGATGTAAATTTGTTCAAATCAGAAAACATCGTATCACTAAATTTAGTGATTATATTTTTCGGTAAAAAAAACAAAACAAAACAAAAACAATCGTGTCCATGACAATGGAAAACAATTGAGTTCAGATTGCATAATAAATTTCTCAAGCAGTGTCAAGTATACTTCGGAAAAATCGTATATTTCGTTGCAATGAAGGTACCTACGTGACTTTTTTGACATCAAGTATAGTAGGTATATATAAAGCGTTTCATGATTATGCATCGATAACTCTCGCGATATGTGCACGAAAAAGAACAAAAAATATATTACCGGAAATTCTCGCGTAAAGTGCAATGACATCGACGTCTATTTGCATATAAGAGCGTGTGTGTAAATCTATATATATATATAGGCGATCGCGCTTCACCGCGAGTTGAAAGTTCGGAAAATCAATGCGTTCGTTTGAATCTTCGATTCTCCAAATGCATTATGCATATATCCGATTGCCATTTTATTGGATTATTTGCCCGACGACGTTGAATAAATGTAATTTCAACGAATCGTTCGATTATTTTTTTTTTTTTTAATTTCAGGTCATGTCCGAAAATGGGAAAATTGTACTTATTCATGCGCGCGAAGAAAGGAAAGACACCGGAGGAACGATTTAAAGAACATTTTCAAGACGTTGTGAGTTGACACGTTCTTTACATTATAATATTTTTAAAAAATCTATCGACATTTCATTTATAACATTCTACAGTTATACGAAAGATTGCGAAAAGAAAGGCCAAACTTCATGGACAATGTAGTACTGATCGAAGGCGATACTAGTCTCGACGATTTAGGCCTATCGATAAACGATCGAGAGCATCTCACCGAAAATATCCATATTGTCTTTCACGCGGCAGCCACTGTACGTTTCGACGAATCACTCCGGCAAGCTGTCAATATCAACGTCAGAGGAACGAAATTGATGCTGCTGTTCGCCAAGCAGATGAAAAATCTGAAGGTGATAAAAAATAAATTTTATAATCAGCTAAATTGTTATATCAATTTTATGATTATTCGCTTTTGTAACAGTCGTTCGTTCACGTATCCACGGCATTTTCGCACTGCATCAAGAAAGATATCGAGGAGAAGTTTTACGAAACTCCAATGGATCCTGACAAACTTTTGTCTCTCTGTCAGATGCTGGATGACACTCTGCTCGAGCACATGACTACCAAGTAAATAATTTTGTTTGATTTTAAGAATATTAATTCGATTCAATATATTGATCATCAATGTTTCATCGATTTCTTCACTTCATTGCTAATTTTTTCAGAATCCTAGGCAAATGGCCCAACACCTATGCATTCTCGAAAGCAACGGGCGAAGAAGTGGTACGAATTTACAGCAAAGGTATGCCCACCTGCATCGTCAGACCATCGATCATGATAGGGACTTATCGCGAGCCAGAGCCAGGATGGATCAACAATTATTACGGAGCAACTGGGGTCGTCATTGGCGCTGGTATTGGATTGTTAAGATCCTTGCATTGCGAAGCCGACAACATCGCCGATATCATTCCTGCCGATTACGTGATCAACAATATCATCGTTGGTGCTTATGACAACGCTAAGCGATGGTAAAATGCTTTTGATATCCTGTCGAAAATCTATCTCTTTTTTTTTTATATCGAAGTTTTTTTTGGGCTTTGCAGGAATGAAAACCAGAAAGTCATTACCGATGAAAAGATCGAAGAACCACTGATTTACAATTCCGTGTCTTCGTGTCAGAAGCCAATTTCTTGGAGTACCTTTATGCGTCTGAACGAGCATTACGGTAGGCAAGTGCCGAGTGCTATGGTATTGTGGCACTACGTATTCACACTGAACAAACATCTTTGGGTGCACAATCTTTATTGCTTCTTATTGCACACCATTCCTGCGATAATCGTCGATGCTCTGGCGATATTGACTGGACGAAAACCTACGTAAATATAATTTTGGAAGTAATTAGAAATTTATTTCTTTTTTTCTGAAAATACTATGGTGTTGTTACAGGTTGTACAAAGCGTATCAGAAAATTCACAAGTTCAGTAGCGTGATATCCTATTTTTGTACTCAGCAATGGAAATTCAACAATGACAATTTGTTAAAATTGTGGGACAGAACGAGTGCCGTAGACAGGGAGAAGTATGATTTCAATTTGACAAGTTTGGATTGGAATGATTACTTTTACCATTATGTACGTGGAATTCGCGTTTATATATTCAAAGATCCTTTGGATACAGTCGAAAATGGACGTGTAAAATTCAGACGGTAAGAAATTATTCATAAAAATTTTCATAATTTTTTCATGTAGTAAACATAAATTTTTTTTTTCTTATTATAGCTTGAAAATTGCTCACTACACAATTGTGACGTTACTCGGATTTCTTCTGTTTTGGGGTGTTTATACCTTCATGCAAGTACTTCTCTCTTGTTTCAATTAATTGGTACAAAAATTTATTTTTTAACTATTCATGTATCTTACATTTGTAAATTATATTTATTTTTTTTTTTTGCAAGAGTTTTTATATCTCACTTTGATAACATTTACGTACTGGATTCAAAGATAGCATTATTGGCTGTAATTTAAAATTATGTATATTTTGATTAACGAGCTTCAAAAAGATTTATTCTTAACATTCGATGTGTCAATACAATTGTTAGTCATGCATAAATTATTTAGTTAAAAGTCTTTGAAAATGCATCATACTTTGGTTGATTTTAGTTTCGCTACGTATATAATGATGATTGCGATAATGCGACTGCATACAGTATAAAATATGCATGAATATCTAAATATATTTTAATTCTAGGAATGTATTTTTAGTTTTTTACGCTCCACGAGTTTGTAATTTTAATAAAACTTTTATTCAATAACGTAAATCTAAAGTGTGAAATTTAAAATGTGAATGAACAATATTACATTCTACAGATCCCTTCTTTTCCAATCGGTACAATACCGATTTCACGTGTAGTTGCAACGATCGTCGATAGAGGTCTGCACGCTGCCGAAATATGTATAATTTTTTATGAGCCAATAAATCCACTATTCAATTCAATTCAATGTAATCTATTGTATTGCCGAATTTATTGAAAATATAAACTGTAAGATTTAATCTTAAACTATGCAAATATACCAAAATATGTTCAAAGTGCGCGCCTTATCTTAAGGCGGATTTCTATGTAAGATGGCAATGTATAATTTTTTATGAGCCAATAAATCCACTATTCAATTCAATTCATTGAAATTGTGCTCAAATGTAAATAAGTTAACGTGCATTTTATTTCAATCAACTATTCTGAAAAATATTCAAAACGTGTGATAGTCTAGTAAAGAAAGCAAAGCTCAAATAGCCAATCTTAGTGTAAAATAATCAAACAATAAGACTGTCATAACGGCAATTATTTCAAACAAATGAAGTGAAAAAAAAAATAACACCACAATAATAACACTTGATGTATGGAATTGATGATCAAATAATTCAAGAAATTTCGACAATCTACTAAACGAAAAAAGTTACAAGTTGTAAAAGACAGCAAGATACAAATGCTCGCAGTAAGCGTTTTGTAAGGAAACACCGTTTTGCGGACGCGTGAAAAATGACGATACATAACTCGCCGCCCGCGTGCAAAAACGTCGGAGGAGAGGCGATGTGCGCCTCGTACAGTCAAGCAACATCAGTTAACAAAACAAATTCATTAGGCATCGCCGATATCTTTCGCACGAGATATATATTCTATACCTATATGCGAAATGATGGATGCCGTTTGTATACGAAGACGAGCTGTTAGCTGGTATATAGTACAAAACGATCGCGTGTCCAAAGCGATAGGCTAAAGGGCGAGTGCGCGTAAAAGGCAGAAACGAACGACTATCAATAATTATTAATTAAGCGATCGCCAGCGGTAAATCAAACCCGTGGATGAGATTTATTGCGCGACACTCGTGCGTTCGACACTTGTTCATCAGTCAAATTCCGTGTGCGTGTCTGCGTTTTTTTGTTTAGTTGCTTTGGCTTTCGAAAGCTCTGCGCATGCGCTTTTGGTTAATTAACCGGTTTTAATTGCACACGGGACTTTAAATATATGCGAAAATAAGTGAGGCTGATCGGCATGAAAGTCGCGGTAATTTATGCGAGCGCGACTCTCGTGAGTATTATAGTGTCGATGAAAATTATTCGAGATAAATTGTATTGCTTTTATATTGGTGAAGCAGAGTTCGTGTGGTTTATTAATAAACGGGGGGAAACTGGTTTTTTTTTATTCTGAGATTAGAAAAAGCGTGGTAATCGATTAGGTTAATCTGGCAGGTGTTTTTCGAAGTAATAAAACTGTTTAGCAAGCTTTAATATGTACGACTGAATGTTTTATAGTTCTGTACGGAAATTAAAAAAAAAGTTTGTTTTTTGGATTTTTTAATGTTACTTGTCATGTTATACGTAGAAGATAATTTGCAACTACATGATATGTAAACAACAACCATATTGAAATTTGGTTGACTTCAAAATTTGTAAATTGTATAAAATGTGCGTAGTATAGAATTTTTAAAGCATTCACTAAAAAATTTTCATGACGTATAGTATTAACCATCTTGTGATAAAGTACCTAAATCATATTCGAACAAGTCAAGTCTCAAAAAATAATATTCGAATAACTATGTATTCCATCTAACAAAATCCTAGATATAAAATAAATCTCAATTTTCCATCTCGAAATAACAGCACACACCTCTCACCCTCCCTCCCAGAAAAAAAAAATCTCGCAGTATACAAACAAACGGACAGCATCGGAACTGGACCTTGATTTATAGCAAGCAGGTCGCGATGAAAGAAAAAAAAAAACAAAAAAAAAGAAGAAGTTTGCACGCACATTATATTATACCGTAGGGGAATAATTGAGTTAGTCGATAGGTGAACAAAAGCATCATCGACGTTATAAGATCGTTGAATCTAAGGCGCGTTATTCCGCCACGCCTTTTGCCATACGCACAAAGACGCCCACGCGCGTTGCGAGCAAAACTGCCCCCTTAAGGCGACGCGCGCCCCAAAATAACCTCCGAGCGACAGATATAACGGCTGTCTTGTACTTTTATAATATCGCTGATAGTGGGTTAACTTTTCGATACGCTGTTAATATACAGTGAAATTTTTTTATTTTGAATGGTGATTACATTCACGTTTTATCGAAAATTTCACTGGTTTATACGTTGATAAAATAAATTATTATCACCGTGTAGCTCGTAGCGTATAAAACAACGAATTTCCTTGAATTAACGTAACGGTGTTTTACACCTGCGAGACTGGCAAAATTCAGCCAAACTAAAAACGATCATTCGCTTCGATGCCTAATCTTTATTGTTGATCTTTACGATTTTTCGGAAAAAATGATTCTTAACTTCGCGATCGGCGATATCGTCTCTTCCTTGTAGCTTTCATCGTTTAATACGTAGTTTTAATTATCTTTATACGAATAATGGCAAGTGGAAAGATCACGATAAATCCATACCTAAATTGAATAAAAAAAATCCGATTTCCATACAAATCTTTCCATCAAAGCTCCGACGCATCAACTTGAAGCTCTCTCTCGTTTTATCCATATATAAATACAGCACGGAAGACCATTAATCAAAGGCATTTCGTCGCCGTGCAGAGGCCATCGGAAACCTCGTGGATTTACGACTGTACACGCGTAACCCATACAAAGTTATACGATGGGGGGAGGGATTTAACGAGCAAGTGCTCTCCTGTATGTGCAGCTTCTAATTTCTCTCTTGCGCGGCGCGGACAATTATCTTCGCTTCGGAACCGAGCGCGCGCTTGGCGGTACCGAATTCGGACGTTTATCGATTTTTTATGCGACAGTCCAGGCGCCGCTTCCTTGACTTTTACTGCGCACGTGTGTATATGTATATGTGTGTGTGTGCTTCGAAAGGATTCTCTCTCTGATTCCAGCCTTTGGCATTCCTCTGTCGGGCGAAAGATATCGAGTGGTCATTTCTTCTTCTTCATCTTCTTTTTTTTTTTTTGCGCGAGGATAAAAAAAAAGAGAGAAAGTCAGGTGCACGATGAAAAGGTGAGTAAATACAGTAGGGATTTTTTTTTTTTTGATCGGTACATGGCTGATTAAGATCTGCGCGAGTGTGTATATAGCTTTTGGGATTGTTAAGATGATGATGTATATAGTGATTGAATTTTTACGGTTGAATTTTTGATTATTATATAAAGGACTAATTTTTTTAATAATAAAACTGATGAAAGAGTAGATTATAGGACATCCGAACTTCGAAAATGATCTACAATTTATTGAACGATGTGTCTGCGAAGAAGTAATATATATTACAAAAATGTGACAAAATTACTAAATTTCAGCGGTAAATAAACGTTAAAGCCATCTAACGTGAGATACGAAAGCTACAACCATAATAAGTATATCTGCTAATTCATTAGAACTTTATAGGTACGCAGAAATTTGAAATAATTATCGTACATCATTCCACATCACCGTATTGTACTCAGAATGAACATAATCAGATTGGATATTGTTTTTCTACAAATTAAAAGTTTAAAGTTTGGAGCTAAAAACATTAGTAAAAATATTTCTCTGCTTTCACACAATCTCATATTGCACAATTTATAATAGCTACATCTCAACCTCCATCAACAAAAAAAAAACACAATAATCATTCTATTTTTATGTGAAATTTTATGAGAAACGTTATTACCAACGAAAAAAAAAGTAACCAGCTGAACCAATTAAACCATTAACATACCAAGTAATCAACATCCGCAGTAACACAAAATATCCAAAGCAAATAAGGAAAGATAACAAAAAAAAATAGCAAAACCGTGCTCATAACAATGACTCGGTACTTTCTCCAAAAACCAACCAGAGAAGAAAAAAAAAGTCTCCCTACTCGGCCGTATAGCAGCATACAAATGACGTGCACGTACCAAACTTGATTTTCACATGCGCATCTCGTATAGCAATTGCTACCAGAAAAAAAAAGAGGAACAGTCTTGTTACACCGGAGCAGAAGAAAGTTCGTTTTTTTTGCTCGCGAAGAAGGCAAATTGCTTTCGGAAAAAAAAAAATTGATTGTTAAGTGGGCATACCCGCGTCGTAAAAATTGATTTTTTTTTCTTCTTCCCTGCGACCGCGCGTACAAACGCCGTCATTACCAAATTATAGTTTGATTAAAAGATATGGACGCATCGTTGGAGTTCCGCGGAAAGTGGATGCTGATTATGAAAAATTGCGTTCCTGGTATATAACTGGTAACTGGTTAGTGTGGTGCTGTTGTTGTTATTATTTTCTTCTTTATTTTTTTTTTTTCGCGAGAGAGGCGTTTACGAGTATTGACACTTGGTGGTAATTCTTGGTAAACATATATAAGAAGTTATGTGTTGTGTGTGTGTGTGATTAATTTTCAAACTGGAGAAATGTACTTGTTTATAAGTACCTGTGAATATCTTGGAGTTCGCGCGAAACGTATCATTTCTCGAATGTTAATTTATTTTTATGGCGACTTTTCCCATGAGAGAGAGAGAGATATGCAATACACTCCACCCGGTGGTTTTGTACATTTGAATGTTTCAAGAGAGGCAGATAATTCGGACGCGATGGACCTCCATCGAAGGTTTATTTTTTTATGAGCTGGTACATTTATATACAACGCTTAAACCCCCTTACTCGTATATAATGCCTTGATTACCGGTTAATGATACAAGGCCCGTGTCATTAATTTTTATAGTCTATCGTAATAAGGGCGTTTGTCGAATGTGACCGAGAGTGTTGGATTTCTACGACCGCAAGATTGTCGCGTAATGCGTAACTGTTTATACGATGAATGAAGGATGCATGTTTTATTTATTTATTTATTTTTTTGCTAGATTATTTTTAGGCGAATCGCGTGTCACGTCTTACTAGTTTGATGTAATTTGGGTAAAATACAATTTATTAGAGTTCATCCAAATATTTAAAAATATTGTTCATTTATTACAAGAACTGTGTCTGTTACATAAATTCTAAACAAATTACTGCAATACCCATCTACCGGCGAATCAGAGAGACGATATTGTTACACATAAATAATGAAGATGATGATCATTGGACTGATTATTTTGTAACTGTGAACATAAATTTCCAGGAATTAATAAAAATTAATTGAAAATCTGATTGTTTTAGTAAATTTAATTGCTGAATAAAAATAAATTTTTAGAAATATAGCGTTACTTCAAATAATTCGTCAGTTTACGACGAATTTTTTAAAATATCGCTCGATAATAATTATACGTATACAATGTCCCGTTCCCACTAAGTTTACTAATATTCTCATCTTGCAATTCGCAAATTCACCCCGTAAAAACCAAAATCACAATGGGAACAACCTTTGAAAATAAGAGAAAAAAATCTCAGTTCGATATCTCGAGATACACCATTAGCTTTCATCCGCTATCATCGACACTCATAAACCAAAAAGCTACGAGTGTATGACTTTGTATATATACGGCACACACCCGCGCTTGCGGGGAAGTGCTCTGTCTCGGGGCACACAACGCAAACTTATCGAAACAACAGATCGACTTCACTCCGCCCATCTCTGTATTACCGAGAGGCTTAAAGCTGGATGTATTTCATTGCTTGGGCATCGGGGCTGTCGGCATTTGTCATCGCCTGCGTGAATTTTTTATTTATTTTTT
>JAWWMK010012746.1:10114-22943 GCA_035047105.1 Galeopsomyia nigrocyanea
TATTTCTTTGCTGTCCGCGATGCTTTTTTCTTTACGGGATTCGGATAATGATAATTATATTGTGCTTCAATTGTAGGGTATCTAATTTTTTTATTTCTTTGCTGTCCGCGATGCTTTTTTCTTTACGGGATTCGGATAATGATAATTATATTGTGCTTCAATTGTAGGTTATCTAATTATTTAGGTTCAGTATTTTTTAAAATAAACAACGATAATTAATGATCTAGTAGATTACAAATTTTTGTACTACTTATAAACATTTTTATTCATTATAAAACAAATCAATAATTATTCGGTTCTTAATATTTTCAATTCGAATAATTTTTTACTCCAAAGACGCGGTAATTATTCTTTTATAACACTAAAAAAATTAATTCCAATTGATTATGATGAAATGTTAATATTTAAATAAGAATCTATTCAAACAGTACCAAAGAAAACTTCATTCGACAAATGTTTCAAACCTTTTCACACCTGTATATTTACAATACTAATTTTATTGATTCGTTCCACTTTGTATTATTCTAACTAAGAATACAATGGATAAATAATTAAAGTATGTTCTGTGGAACTCAAAATTATTTATGATGTGAAGTTCTTAAAATAATTTTAACAGTCGCTAAATTAAGCCTAATATAATTTTTATTATATTTTGTTAATGAAATTGTTTATAACATTATTACAGTAGTAATTGTAATTTTGTATTACTTAAATTGTACATGCATTCTCTTTCTATTTCAAATATCTTATTCCAACCACAGCCATTAGCAAAACAACCAAGCCATCCTTTACAAGTAGTAATAATCGGTTTGGTCAGACATTAAGTCAAATGTGATGCCCTATGTCCTAAATAAATTTATTTTTACCCGAATCGATATACCTACCTACATTCATACAAATCAAATCAAACCTACAAAAAAAATACCATTAATTTAAAAAAAAAATCTCAATTCATTAATATTTCTCAATCTCCCATAACATATCAATCAAAAACAGCAAGAGGAAATCATTCACGGCAAATCGCCATTCACAGCAGGACACACTCGGCACTCGGTGCTACATAACGAAGTGTCAAAAAAAAAGGCGTAGATATAAGCCACTTTTCGATCAAAGAGCAATCGACTTTTTTCCGAAATCTAAGCGATCAATCGACCGCACGCTTGTTTACAAAAGCGGCCGCATTAGCATGACAACGCGCGCGACAAGCTTGACTGTGCAGGGACGACAAAAAAAAAAGCGACTGGATACACCAATTTAGATAGCTACTGTATAGGTATACTGTTATTGGAACTTTGTTTCACTTTTTTTTTCGTTTGTTGAAAGTGATGGTATATTGATACGATGGCTTTGGAATATTAAAATTGTGATTTGATATGACAAATTTGAAGAAATGTGGAATTCGTATAACGAAGAGAAAAGAGATCTTTCTCTTCGTTATACGAATTGTGTTTTCATTTTGTTATCGTGATAAAGCGTCATTCGTGTTTGGCATTTAATTCGGTTCGAGGATAAACCTTCAGTCTACAAAACTAGTAATCAACAAAAAATTAAATAAAATATTATTTATAATTAATTGTTTGATAAGTAAATCGAAACACATTTAAATATTATCAAACAATTTTCATGCCCACGTATCTCATCCTAACATCCATCTATCTTTGAAAATACCGTACTAAAAAAACAAACCCCTCCCCTAAAAAAAAAATCAAACATTAAAATTCTTTCCCATCCCAACCACGAAATCTCCCTTCCCTCTCTCTCCCCTCGCAACGAGTAGGTACGCACACACTGCACTGTGCACTATCTGCAGCACAGGTAGCGCGAAAAAGAGCATCCGATCAGTGGCGGCATGAGGCAGCGAGCCGAGCCGAGCGAGTGCGGGCGACCTCCCACTATATATCCCCGTCGTCGTCGTCGTAGCAGTCTCGTCGGTCCGTCCATGTCCCACCACATTTGCTGCAGCGCGCGGCGGCAGCAGCAGCAAGCAGCACCAGCAGCAGCAGCAGCAGTGGAGTTGGCGCACGCTCTTTTCTCTCTCTCTCTCTCTCTCTCTTTCAGTGCACGCCCGGCTGCCGACACGAGCGGATGGCTCGCGCTCGCTCGATCTCGCATGTCGTCGCGGCTGCTGCTGATACATCTTCTTCTTCTTCTTTTCTCTAAATTCTCTCTTTTCTTTTTTTCCCCCTTTCTTCCTTCTCTCTGTCTCTAACTCTCTCTCTCTCACTCTCTCTTTATCTGTCTTTCTTGTCAGTCAAAGATAAATAAAAAAAGTCGATAATATATCAGTGTTGATGCTCTCCTGACTGTTGTTCTCTAATACGGGCGCGCGCGCGCGATAAAGTGTGCTTGCAAGTGCAGTTTTCAAAAAAAAAAAAAAAAAGATGCAAAAAAAGAAAAAAATTTTGCTTCTCGCTTGTGAAGTTGTTTTGGTGGTGTGATGATGATGATGATGATGATGATGATGATGATGATGATGATGATCAAATTTGTGTGTAACGTGCGGCTTAATTATACAATTATTAAGCTGTGAAAAGAGATTGTGTCGTTGAACTGCCCGACGACGACGACGACGACGACGAAAGCAGAGTTTTGTGTGTGACATTCTTCTTCGTGTTCTTCTTCTTCTTCTTCTTTGCCGCTGCCTGTACGCCTTTTGCCCGTCGCCCGAACGTAGTTGTTGACACGTGCGACCACCACCACCACCACTTCTGCATCTTCGTTTTCGTGCGGCTGCTGCGCCAAGTAAGTTGCAACTTTGGAAAAGACGGAAAGATGCGTTTATCGATTGTGTTTTTTTTTTGGTTGGAGATTGCGTTTTGATGAAACGTCAGATGATTTATTATTTAGGACGAAGAATTGATTGTAAGGTTTGTTGTGATGTTTATTGACAGTCTGATAGAAAAGTATTGACAACTTCGAATTTCATTATTTCGAGTAAAAAACATTCAAATAATTATCAATAAAGCAACCATGTCACACTATAAAACTCATCTGTTGACATATCATCAAATCTTAATCAAATTATCATTCTAAACAAATCTTTATGACATCAATTCGACGACTTTGAATGCGTTATCTCGCATCAAATCGTATGGACAGTAAGACATCTATCGTCAAAAAAAAAAAAAAAAATTCAAGTGACATTCGTTTTCAAATTAAAAAACACCTCGCAAATGCACATGCATATTATAAATATACTGCGCACATACCTATATATATAGCGGTCGACACACGCGGTACGGTTTTGCGCGCGCGCGCGCGACACTGTCATATAAAACTCGGCGCGAGTTCTGCACAGCGTGCGCGCGGAGTGTGTGCTGCGAGAGAGTCGTTGAACCTCGATCGATATAAACCAACCGCTTTAGCCGGCCAAGGGTTAAGCGGCTAATGTCAATGGTTATAGGTACGCGAGATAGTCTCCGTGTCACCTGTTCTTTCACTTTTTTTTCTTTTCTTTTCTTTTTTTCGTTTGTGACAGTGATTTATCATTATATGGTTTCTTTTTTTTTTGCGTGATTGATGATCTGCGAGATTCTTCTTTTTCTTTTTATTGAGTTCGCGCTAAATTTAGCGCTCACGGCGATAAGATTATTCACTTTGCTTTGGAGAGACGGGATGAATATTGAATTGCTAACAATTGTTGGAAGTTTTACGTAGAATCGCGTAAAGTGATAAATTCGATTGAAAAAAAAGTGAAAAATTGACAGTATACCTTAGTAATTAAAAAAAAAAAGAAGAATCGTTGGATACCGAAGATATCCCATAATACTGTCGAAAGAACATCAAAGGAATTATACCCGCGCGCGAATATGGTGTGTGTAGGAAGTCGGCGTATTATAAATCTCGAAGACGACGCAATGCGTTTCGCGCGAGGACATAATTCCCGCACAACGCGCGCGCCCCGCAAGATCTATACAACGACGACGTCAGCTTGCTTAACCTCCCCCTTAACTTTATAAGCTTCAAAAAAAAAGCTCGGAAAAAATTACTAACTGAAATTTGATACGTTCGTAAGTATGAAAAAAAAAATTATTCGCATTAGTTTTTTTTTATCTCGGGGTATAAATACGCGAACGATGACGAAGTTTTTTTTTTTTGCACGTCCATCTCTTGTCATCTCGCGCACGTGTGCATGCATGGCATCTGAAATCTCAGTCGTTTTGCACTAATGTTTTATGTGGCAGAGGAGCTGCGCGCGCGCGGAAGCATTTCGCTTTATGAATATTAATCGGTTTTACTCTCTCGCAGATCTCTCTCTCTCTCTCTCTCTCTTTTTCTGCTGCACATACGCGGGGACAAGTCTCATTAATGCACTTATCGAACTAATTCAAAAAAAGCTTATCTCGTTGAAAATTTTCGGTTTTATCTATATAAGCGTTGAAGTATTAAAAACACCTGATATACATAATAACGACGCAGCAGAGAACGCGTTCATGCGTGTATATATGCGGCTGACCGCGATCGATAACAAATAATGTTGACTGCCGGTTATTTCCTCCTCCTCCTTCTTTTTTTTTCTTATTTTCTCGATGCTTCTTTTTTTTTTCTACTTGTATGGGGGAGTTTTGCGTGTTACATACCTTCTTCTTTTTTTTTTTTTGCTGGTTGAGCCAACGCGTTTTGTGACTTGCATGCGATTTTGGCTGCTGACTTATTTATTCGGTTATTGAGTGTCTACATATCGCGTGGTGTATGTTATGCGAAGGTATTATTGTTGGGGATGTCGGTATGTCAATTGATCGATCGGGATTATTTTCGTGAGTGATAGTAATATGTATGATAATGGCAAAATGCTACAGGTGTGAAAATTGTTTTTGTAGGGTATTGTAGGTGGCAACAGTCTTCAACTAACAAAATATAAAATGACATCCATATATACTATATTTCTTAATTAGTATTTCACTAAATTACATCATTATAAAAGATTCGCAATAACATAGCTACGTGTATTGTCCGCAAAGAAAAAAAGAAAATCACTTCAAACTTCCATGTGACTATGTAGCAATTTTTTTTTGTATTCATCGCACAAATATTTCAATCAATTTTTCACTCATTAACGGATTCTGCGTAGCTGTATACAAGCTCCGCAGCAAAACACTCGGAATAGCGACGCGCAAAGAATAACATAATTTGTCGCGGCTGCTACTATACTTGCTTTGCGAGTAGCTTGACTTGTCCCCACGCGAATCACTTTTTTTTCTCTCTCTCTCATAAGCGCGTCGTTCTATTAAAGTGGCCACGCGAACAATGCGACTAATTAAAAGAGTGTAACTTCTTTTCGTTGCGCGATGATAAAAAAATTTTTTTGGTCGCGGTTATGCTGATGATTTTGATGTTTTTTTTTTGGGGTGGGGACTAATTAGCCGTGAAGCTCAGAATGTTTGCGTCTTGTAAATGGAAGTATACGAGGCTTCACTTTGATGGATGAGATGAAAGAATTTGATTGCTTGAAAAAAAAAAGAAAATACAGTCTTCGAAACTCCTTCCTTTTTTTTCACTTTCAAGTGTTTTGTAAAGATATATCTCTTACACATTGTCAACAAAGTTTGCACTCAAGCAAAAGAAACAGAAAGTTTTGTAGTCGGTGCATTAGCGCACGGATATATCTTTGACTTTCTTTCTCTTTTTTTGCCACTCTTCCCCGACAAATTACACGGTTTTTCTTCAAGCCGCACGGTAGCCAGGTGGAAGAGAGTCGCGCGGATACATTTAGATTGTGCTACCGGGAAAAGGAAACAAAAGACCATAAAAACGGAGAGACGGTGAACAAAAAAAATGATAACAACGAGCAGTCACTACTTCATTAAGCTGTTGCGTTCACAGACTAAAACTCTCTCGTGAAATTTTTCACCGGCGAACTTCAAATATAATTTATTTTTCCACCCTACTTAAATTTCCATAAAACTTCAACAACAAAAAAGAAAGAGTCACTCACGCATTATATACATACGGTAGCCTCTCGCAAGCTCGAGCCGCACGTACACGAAAGAAGAGAGAGAGAGAGAGAGAGAGACAAAAAAAAGCTCTCCCTTCCCAGGGTAATAACAATGTAATAATCCGTTTTGGTCTTTCTCCGCTGCGATCTTGATTCGCGTATAATATGAGTGTCTTCCCACGACGCGTATAAGTATGTAATACGCACAGCTCACGTATATGCAGATCTGGCCTTTTCAGGCGAGTTTGCCGTTCTTCTTCTTCTTCTTCTTCTTTTTTTTTGTGCGGCGGTGTAGCTTCTCGTCGCTCATATCAAAGCTTCTCGGAATGGCCCTTTTACGCCAATGGGAAGTGGGCATTTATATCGTATAATGGTTTAAACGCGACGTACTCTCTTAATGATTCATACGTGCGATTTAACGTCGAGTAATTTTCGTTTGATAGAAAATCGCGCTTATCTCTCTCTCTCTCTCTCTCTCTCTCTCTCTCTCTCTCTCTCTCTCTCTCTCTCTCACTCTACCGAAGCGCTTGATAATTCAATTTTCCAGACAAAGTAAATTGATGCCCGACGCGCCTTGGATAACGAAAAGAGAGCGCGCTCGATTATATATATCTCGATGCAATTAGCGAACTGAATTACTTAATTGAATATCCGTTGGATGTATTATACGGATATAATTATAATGAAATTAGGAGGAATTTTTTAGGTTCCACACACAAAGTATATATACATGGTGTATCTTTCTTTCGCACTATACAATTAGCGCTCGTTTGAAAGAAAGAAAAAAAAAACAACGTGTAATTCGCGCAGCTATCGCGTGTTTACAAGATAAAAGAATAGCGAAGATTATAAAACCGCGTGTGTGTTAATTAGGAGACGGAGAGAGATGATCACTCGAAAAATTGGCATATCTTTATATAACATGAATATTTGGGTTAAATTTAACGAATAATCGTATGCTAATTCGATTCTTCGAATAATCAGCGTGATGTCTACCTTTTTTTTAGATTTACCTACTTTTCGAGAAGTTGTTTTTTGCGTCGTGTACGTTTTACAGCCGGGAAAAGTGAATTGTACGATTAATTTATGTATAATGAGACATTTCACCGTGCGGACCGAGTGAGACGTAAAACGTTAATCGTGTACGTCGTCAAAGTTCTCGTATTTCAAGAGATCGCGCTCGTATCGAGCTTTTATCAAAAGCGGATATCCAATATGATTATCCTCGATATTAACAGCCATCAGCTGCCATCTCGAACTGAAAATTCAATATCGAAAGCCACTTAAAAAAAAAAGAAAATAAACTTTATGAAAAGAAAAGCGGAACGCAATATAGGGAGCGGCAATGTGTTACTATAAAGCGCGAAAGACTGTCGCGCTCATATTATGAGCAAGAGAGTATAGAAAGAGGTTGCGGCTATCTTGTCGGCTGTCAGATTGTTGACGCGGGCCAGTGACACGTTTAATAGGATTATTTATGCGAGAGACTTGCGCACGCGCGCACAATTACGCGACGAAAAGGCGCGATATATATATAAGTATATACGCGGATAAAAACTGGAGTACTAGAACGAGAAAATTTCTCGGTGATTTGACGTATTAGTCGTCAGATTTTATAATCCTAAGTGACGCTTCTGCCTGCGTGTAACAGTACTTCCACGCGTGAGAGAGGAGACAGATAGAGAGAGAGAGAGAGAGAGAGAGAGAGAGAGAGAGAGAGAGAGAGAAAATTGCTACGTGCGGGTAAATGTTTTTGTGCTGAGGAAGGTATTTGTTTTTAGTGACGTTTGGGTGGGTGTGTGTGTGTGTGTGTGTGTGTGTGTGTGTGTGTGTGTGTGTGCGTAAGCAATCACGATTTCGTCAAGGCTGATGAACTTTTTTTTTCCGACTGATTCATAATTCACACTCATTTTTTTTTTTAGCTTACTACCGCCAGACTACTTTTAGGGTATGATAAACACTACAGTACGTGTACAGTACGAATTAATCTTCGTTATTCAAATATTTTGCTGTGATAGGAATACGAAAAGAAGTTTTTTTATTTTTTTTTTATTAATATTTCAGTTTCTTTTTTTTATTCGAATCGAGTACCAGATTAACGTGTTTTCATAATTTCCCTTTCGTAGCTTTTAATATCCCGAAGTACGAACGAAAAAAAACAACGAAGAATTACATATAAGCAAAGTTGGCATAATTTTTCGCTTTGGACTGCGACAACCTCCAAGATTGACGTGATACCTACCTCAGTGAAAACTAATTTTCAATCTAATCATGGCAAATTCAATTCCTGTATCAGCGCCGAAGATCTTTCGAATCGCATACACATTTATAAATAATTCATTCCATCTGAATTTCCATCAAAGCATGAGCTTTGACAAGAAAGCAAATAACTAAATGAAAAAAAAAAAAAGAAAATCAGGAAGACCACTAATTATTTTTCGGTAAACCGAGGTTTTTTCCAATTCGCGAAAATAAATAATAAAAAAAAAACCGGATTTCTCACGTGGTGCTATAGAGTTTATAGTCTGTCTCGCTCACACTCTCTTGTCGGTGCTCCCGCTTGCTGCCAGTGCGACCGCATTTGCGCGAGTCGATTGCAGCGCGCGCTCGCTAAGTTCGCCCACCGCACACATATAGCGCGCGCGGCCAGAAACGACCGATCGATAGACCCGCAGACACTGCCTGCACACGCGACCCCGTGTTGTGCACACTTTCGCCACTGCACTAAAAAAAAGTCTTGTGCTTGCCCAAAATGAAAAAAAAAATATTTTTTTTCTTCTTGCTTTAATGTATTTTATTTTGTGAGGGATGATTGTTTTCACGTTATTTTTAGAGAATGATAGATATGTAGAATATTCTAAATTTTTAATGTTTTTTTATGGGAATAATTTTTGTGTAGCTCTAATAATGTTAATGTATTCTTATAAGATTATAATACATTTAAAATAGACGCGCTTACTTAAAGCTATATTTGAGTTCAGAAACCGTTTATCATTATAAATTTCTATTTAGTACAACTTCCTAGGTAGATGATATTTGTATTTCACAAGTATTTCACTAGAAGATCACCGTTCTCCTAATCCGCACCTGTTGTCGAGATTGATAACTTTTTTTACTCGTCTCTACCGAAATCATAATTAGACAGTCCAATGAAAATATCAGAAAGTCAAATTAATCATCGATAAAAAACAAACAACAGAGGTCTATTTTCTTGGAAGTTGCGAAGAAAAAAAATAACAGGAAAATTATCCATCCACAAGTAAACCATAAACCATCCTTGTTATCAACCGCATTGTCTGTTTACGAAGTCAGCAAACATGTAATTATTTGTTACGTCGAAGAAGAAAAAAACCTCAAAATGATAAGCCAACCAAAATAAAGAAGAAAAAAACACCAGTCAATACAAATCACACTTTCCAAATAAAATTCAAATCAAACTCGAAAAGTAGGTGAACCTTCACGACCTCTCACAAACACTCAATCCTCTCAAAAGGTAAATCAGTCAAAAAAAAACCATATACATAACGTGACCTTTTCATCCATCGCTTCATAGAGAGATTAAGCATTAAAAACTTCACAACGGCAAAGCAGAGGCAACATAGCAACTCGTAAAAGCCTCTCTTTCTCGGTCGAAAGTGCTGACGCAATTAGGCCCGGCGTAAAGCCGCAAATCACTGGCGACGTAATTGGGGCCTCTGAGCAGCGCAAACGTCGTCGTCCGTCGTCGCGCAGGAGAAAGAGAGAGAGCGCAAGCTTATTAGGACTCGCCCGCGAATAAAACAATATAATCTCTTCTAAGCAATGCTGTAGCGGGACTCTCTCTCTCGTGGGATATTTTCACTTGACCGTATAGCAGTTGTAATGTGCGAGATGTATGCTTATGAGATGTACGTTAATTGACGCGTTTCGTTTTTTTTTTTTTTTTTTGACGAGTGCGTGTAATAACTTTGTCGATCGAATTGTATGTATACTGTTGAGACGAGTGAGAGAGAAGTAAACTTGGTGTAAATATAACGCTAAATATAGAAACTAAATGATTTCCTTGAACTAGATTCTTTTTGTTTGAAAAAAAAAAAGCAAAACTCATCGACGACGATGCTCAACTACACGGTTGTACCGATCGAATCGATATTATAAACTTTTAATAAGGCGGAAATTCCTAAAACTACGTCATACTCACTGACTACACTTACATATGTATATGTCGCGCGTTTTACTCGCGATTTTGCAACTAAAGTATATGTATATCGCCACGAAAGATCGAAGCATAAATTAATCTCTTTCGCTTTTTTTTTATTCTTCGTTCTCATCTCGCGCGTCAGTGGAATGCTCAATTAGTCGAAAAAAAGAAGAGAGAGAATACTTTTTGCAAATTAAAGAGCATCGCAACGCCAAAAAATTTGTTTCGTGGGAGTTTTACGCCGAAACCGGAATATGATCGAGCGAGTTTGAAGAGAAAAAAAAAGTGTATCTTCGTTTTGGATATATAAGTAAACGCGCTTGATACTACACCACGAGGCTGCGACGAATTAAGTAATTTTCTCGGAAACGTTATGCTAAATTGATGGCTTGTGCGTATGTGTGTGCGTATGTAATTTTCACTTTTTTTTTTACCATTGGCTTAGTAACGCAGTTGAAATGTTTACCATGTTTATAATCGCGAATAGAGTTACGTTTGGGGCTTATACTTTATATATTTATTGATTATTCGAACACGGTATTTTGTCGGTTTTAATACGACAGTAATATAATTCGCTTATGTACTTTCTAACAGATTATAAAAAAAAAGAATCGAGAGCTCTTATAAAGTTTAATGAAACTTTTGTAGGTTATTCATCAACGACCTGTACATGCTCATTGAAAACTCTCCGAGATAAGATAAAGAAAAATAATGTCGTTTGTAAAGGAAAAAAAAAATTGTAAGATAATAAGCCAGAGACGAAAGTGTTCGCGCAAGTTATGCATTCGAAATTCCTCTCCTCGCGAGAAACATCGTAATCATACATTCGCAAAACCGAGTCTATACATTTAAAATACACACAGTGTGTGTGTACAACGTATATAGAAATCACCTGCAATCTTCGCATATATACGAGCAAAAAATAAGCCGAGAGGTAATTTGATTGCTCTCTGCTCTCGAAAAATATTCCGAGTAGGAGGATGTAGTCTGTGTATGCATTCCGAGAATCGAAGAAACTTCGCTCGACCACACCCATATGTATATATACACATATACATATATATACCTCGAGGCGATCCCGAGAATTTTTTGCCGAAAAAAAAGAGGAGGAAGAAGATGAAGAGGCCGCTCTAATCTTCCTCCACGGTAGCTTCTTTGTCTGCGAACAGAGAATTTCGGATATTAGGTAGCTGATGACGAGTCAAAGATCTTTTACAAGCTTGTCGATGAGCTCGCTCACTTATACCTCCGAAGATTAGAATATTTTTTTTTTTCGGGCAGACGTGTGAATCATACGTGGATTATGCAAATTTCGAGGTTGCTTATATTTTTCGTCAAAGAACAAAAAAAAAGACGAGAGTCGATGCACTTTCACTGCAGATATCAATTATTCAGGGCCGATCTCAAAATTCGGAAAAAAAAAACTTTTCTTTTCGGTTTTGAGTTTTTTTCTTAACGAGCTTTACTTTCACACCGAGTAGTCCCTTACGTAAAACTCAGACGACGATTTAATTCAACGTCGTTTCGAAAAATCAAAAAAACATTCATTCCGAAATTAATTTGAAAGAGAGAGAGAGAGAGATGAGTGGATTTTGTACGCACGCGGCGATTGCATTTTACAGGAAACCGATTGGTCGCGAGCGCGCGTCTTCGTTTTTTTTTTTCGAGTAATCGCATATCATTAGCGCTCGCGAGTGTACGGTATTAGCACGTTTTTCGATGCGCGCGCGCGAGCCAAGGCGAGGCCGTGCTTATGTAAATAAATTGACGCTGTTGGTGCATGATAATTCAGTTAACTCCTTTACTTATTTTCGTTCTTTTTTTTTCTTTCGCTAGATTATTCAAATTTATTTCGTCTTCATTTGCATTCGCGATTATTATTATTATTATTATTAGGGCAGTTTATCGACGAAGAGTATATAAATTCCGACTGGAGAAATTGACCAATCAGTGTTGTACGTATGTTCGCTTAATTCTTCGTGACGCGTGGATACTTTACTTTTACGCGATTGATTATATTACGGGGATTAATCATTCGTTCGCGAGCGAGACAGTATTTTTTTTTTTTGGTTTAATGTATAATTTAATGCAGGTGATGTGGTACAGATGGCAATAAAATGTCAATCCTTATATAAACGTTATTGGGCTATAAAAGAAAAATTATTCCGAAATTTATTTCACAACTATATAAGTGAAGGAAATTTCATAATACGTAACAGAATTTCCCTCTCAGTCCAAATATCTGAAGAAAATTTTGAAGTGACACATCTTTTCAGCTGATTATTATACAAATTTATCAATGAATTGTAATTTGAATCATATAGACAATAGTAGAATGGAAACCAACCGAAAAAAATAAAAGCAATTACGAATAATTTAATAATTATTGGATAAAAATATTGATTTGATAAATCTATTCCCTTTTAGAATTCACCATACTATTGAAAAAACGAGAAAAAACCCGTCAATATGATTAATCAATCTCATCGAACCAAAACAAAATAACAATCTCAAAAAAGGAAAGCCGATCAACAATAGCCTTAATACCCCGTTACAATATCGTCGTAACAATAACCTTTTAGCGGTATATATATAAAACGATCTCACACAGCCTAAATCGCGTTTCTCACATACCCACATTGCGTTCGTCCCACGCGCTTCGCGATGCTTATCTCGGCATCGCGTATATAGCCTCGGCTGTATCATCGATATAT
>JAWWMK010012757.1:0-22926 GCA_035047105.1 Galeopsomyia nigrocyanea
ATAGAGAGAGAGAGAGAGAGAGAGAGAGAGAGAGAGAGAAGTTGCGGGAAGGGGAAAAGCTCGCGAGGAACGCGAACACGCTCTCCTCCGGCGTGCATGCATGCTTCAAGGTCGCGTCTGCTCGCCGTGGCCACTTCGCAGCTTTCCTTCTCTGCTCGCTTGCTCACTGACGGAGAAAGAGCCGCTCTCCTCTCATAAATGGAGCGTGAGAACAGTTATAGAGATCTGACCAACAGTGCGCCAATCTTCGCGACTTGCGCTCGCGCCAAATTATTATTCTCTTTGAGACACTTTTTATTCTTTGTATTTATTTCTGCTCCTTTGATTTTTATTTCAGCGAAGATTCGACTGTTGTTCGTTATTGTAACAGCGTAATGAATGTAATACACGTATAACTTCGAACGTTCGTGCGGCAGAACGTGTAGGATTATAATTATCAACTCATCAGTCTGTTGCGGTTTGGACTTGTGAGTTAGCTCAACGTAACAACGTAATTAATCTGAAGTACGAGTACTTATAAGAACTTGCAGCAGAACTGAGTGCTCAACATTTGTATTCCGTGTCGCTCGTGTCTTTTCGCGAGAGAAGGAATTGAGACGTGCTTTCAAAATATATCGTACGACTTTTGGTACTTTCGCTTTTATCGCGAGGTCAAGCCAATTCGAAAGTCGAATTATGAACTGATCATTAAAAGCGATAAATCTCGTATTTTTGTCCGAGGAGCAAAATATAAATAATCGTTCTGTATATGGGAAAAGAATATGAACGTACACGTGGCAAGATGATATTGCGTTTAAAAACGAAAAGAGCTTTCAACACGAAAAGCTTGGCGAAGCTCTCTTAAATCAGCACACAAAAATATAGGCCTGAGCGTGATTAGGTCGTTATCATGGGTTACACCGGTAATTACTGTAGCGACATAAATCAAGCGACGTTTCGTTGTTGTTTTTTATTTGAGTCATCTCCAAGGGCTATCAAAAATTTAATCATGGTGAGAGGAGTCGTATAAGCGCGGTGCGCGCACTTTGCGTGCGAGAGGAGTATACGATGGCGCGCAATCCGGGAATGCCGGGAGAACGCGCGTTAACGAGCGAGACACGCACACTCATGCATACGGCGAGCCTCGCCTTTCTCTCATTCCGCGCGCGACTCAGTATATGCGTGCATATGTGTGTGTGTGTGTGTGTGTGTCTCCGTCGCGAGTTGGTTGCCTCGCTCACCTGTACGACTTGCGTATGTATATAAACGCTCGTTTATCCTTCCGCAAGAAAATTTTGCCTTTCTTCGCCGCTCCTCGAAAAGTCTTGCTTCCCATGCGTGCATGCTTGGTGCATGATCGCGACTCTGTATACTTATGGAAATAGGCGTGGGTCTTTATATAGTATTTCCGGAAATTCCATTGGGTTCGCTTTTAATTTTCAGAGGCAACGGTATGACTTTAACTCAACGGCTTTTAACTTTGATTGTTGCTCAAGGTTTTTACCACGAATTTCTTTCCGCAGGCTATTTAGAATGAGCTGAGCCAACTAAATTTGTCATTCTTTTACAAGTTAGTATGAAACTAATTTCACGCGAGTCTTGTCGCTTTCACCAAAATAGAGTTTACTTCAAGATGTGTAAATATTTATGTCACTCTCAAGTATATTATCGTGTTTGGTACAATTTTTCAATGATAAGAATAACAGTAAACTATGTAGCAGATTAATTATTGACCTTGTTTTACATATGAATCATTTAATTTTCGAATTCGCGCACTAATACTAATGTCAATATTAAATTACACTTGTAGAATAGCACATAGATTTTGCAACTTCTTCAAATAAATAGAAAAGTGTTTAGAGAAATAATAATTTGAAATTGCTATTTCAAATTATAGTGTGCAGAGAAGCGAAAAATATGAAATTTCTTATGACTTCATAATGAAAATATGTTTTCATGCTTTATGAGCTGAAGCACCAATACTGTAAATTATACTGTTAGTGCCGAATGGAAAGTAGTGTATTGCTTTTTTTTAATGTATGCGGGTATGCAAACCAACTGCTTCTCACATACATATCGTGTTAGAAATTTTTAAACGTTTCTATTCATTTGGTTGCATTATTTTGTGATTAGCTTGAAATATATTCAGTAGTTTTCATATCAGTAAAAGTAAAAATTTATAATTGAAATGAAATTCGACAGCCAAAATGGGTCTCATTAGATAGATCTATAATGAACTAGACGCATGATGTATGTAGAATGATATCACAATAGGAAACTCAGCTTATACTTAATTAAGGTGATGTCATTGTAAGTATATGAAGTATGTATATCGCAGAATCTATTATCTAAATGACATTTGAAGCATTTAGTGGTCGTACGAAAATAAAGATAAATGAGTTATTGTGCAAGTGTATAGAATGGAGAGTTGATGGCAACAAGATGAAACATAAAATCGACAGACAGAGAGAGGGGGGAGGGATCTGGGAGAAAACGCGTAATGTTAATTGCAGTTCATTAACGAGCCGAATAGTGAGTCTATATTGGGACAGGTATATAAACGCGGCAAGGCAGCAAGGCTATATCAACGAACGTCCTCGACAACAGCTGGGGAACTTTCATCGACAAGGAGAGTACATTATGTGGTACAGTGATGCAGAGAGCGCGCAGCCTCGATCCGTCGACCCACCTTTTCTCTAAAACTCTCGTGAAACACGCGCGCACCTAGAAAAGACGTTCTTTCTCTTTTTATCGCGCGCACGAGAAACGCCTGTGTAAGGTATGCGCGAGAGCTACAACACACACATACGCACAAGTCAACTCTCCTCTTTGCCTCTCTCTCTCTCTCTCTCTCTCTCTCTCTCTCTTTCTCTCTCTTTCGAATAACAAACTAGCGGCGCTAATCTCTCACGCTCGCTTCTTTCCGGTTTCTCTCTCGCGCGCATACAACTGTGTGTGTCTTCTTCCCTCTTTCGGCTAGGAAGCACCGGTTTCCAACACCAAAAATACCTGTCCCACAAATTTCTCTTCATTTTTCCGAACGAATGTCATTAATTATCCTAATGCCTACGAATTATCCTAATGCCGATCGATAAATTTTTATCCTTGTCCCAATTTACGTTAAGTTACATTCAATTATAATTTTTTTTTTTTTCATTTTAAGTCGATCGAATTTTTTCATGGACAATGTAAAATTCAATTCAAATTATGACGAAAATACTTTCGATGTTCATAACTTCAATTTCGGTGTGATGGTGATTTTAGAGCATCAAAGAGAGAGTTATCAAATTTTTTGTTTCATTATCGACCAAGTGTTAATTATCGCTCACTTTTTTTTTATGGAACCATTGTCTCAAAGATCGTCTCAAAGATTTCTCAAAGGTTATACTGATTCATTCGGCAACCGGTTTTGTGCAGGCTCGGCAAATTCCATAATCGTCTTCATTGTTTAAATGCACACAAGTTCCAAAAATAAGCTTGTAGTACAAGATTCTTGTATGAATACATGAAACAGGATTATCCAAATAAATTAATTTGCAGTTTATTTCAATTATTTCATAGTTTAAGCAATTTCAGAATATGAAAAATATAATATTTTAACCGATCACAGTATCGTTTATTTACAGAAAATGAAATTTCAAGCGCGATGACAATGCAGTCAGACTTCCTTGCGGCTATATACTTATCCGATTAGTTCGAGTATAAAGAGCCGTGTGAATATTTCCATAAATTCCGGTGGGAAAGCATGCCGTCCAGTTCGTTTCCAAATTAAACCGGCCCCAAAAAAAAAATAGGCATAAACCACTGTCTTATCCCGTAGACAGAGTTCCTTCGTGAATGCTTGAAAACCAGTAGAGCGTAGATTTGAAACGCCCACGGTCTCGCGCATAATACACCGAAGAAACGAAGAAAACCGTTGGGCGATAGGACCAGACGGAACGACTTGTCGTCGAAAAGTCACAGTTATTGCAAACGGTATGTTTTTTTCTATTAACATTTGGAGATGGATCGTCAAGTAAGATAAGCCCTTCTAGACACTCGCGCATATATCATAACAGCCAGACGACGAGTATAAAACCGGCACTTTGCCACGAGTATATACACAAACTTTGCTTAATCAAGGCTCACTCGCTTTCGACGCCAAATCAAACTTACTTCTCTTTATCGGAGCGTATGGCGAGACTCGTCAATGCTCTCCGGCAGGTATATAAACAGGTGGATCTGGCGGGTCGCAGGCAGCACTGCACAGGTTTTAGACTAAGAAGCACATGCACTCGCGACGAGGAAAGGCACTGTGAAAACACCAAAAACTGAAATTCAATGTATACGACAAAACTGATAAATCGGCAGCAGCTCAATACGTAGCGGATGTATGGAAAGATTTAGGAAGAAATAGTGATCGCGCGAAAGGCAAGTGTATAATAATAAGCGTGCGAGGCGGCGAGACGCTCATTCGGCGAGATGCTTTGGAGCGCGGGCCATCGGTAACTGTTCCGAGCGTATGGAGTCGCGCAAAGTCGAGTCGAAGCGAGCCGAGCGTTGCCGAGTCGGCGCTGCGGGTGGGGGCCCGCAGCTCTCTGAACAATCTCGGGGACCACTAGCCGCCACCGCCGCCGTCGCTGGAGGGGAGAGAAGGCCCCGCGCGCGAAGAGCGAGCCGGGAAAGGAGCGCGCGGCGAGAGCCTCGACCGGCAAAGCCGCGCAGCAAGAGAGAGAAAGAGAGAATGATGATCGCGGGGCCAATTGCTGCTGGCGGCACCGAGAAAATGAGTGCGATTACGCAGTGGCTGGGAGAGGGAAAGCTGAGTTGTCTTGTCGAGTATAAGACGTTGCTGTAGTTTCAGCATTACAAGAGCCCCGGAGCTGTGTACAGCGAGAGCACACTCCAAATGAGAAAGAAAGAGAGAGAGACAGACAGAGAGAGAAGGAGATGCCGTCAATTGGCAGTCCAGCTCTCTCTCTCTCTCTCTCTCTCTCTCTCTCTCTCTCTCTCTCTCTCTCTCTCTCTCTCTCTCTGCTCCGACTTTGTACAGAGGACCACTCGGGTTGCTTTGCCCAACTTGCTGCCACACCATTTCTCCTCTCTGTCTCTCTCTCAACCGTGCCAACACCTGTAACACCTTACAACTCTGTGTATGTCTCTCTTGCATTCCCTCTGATCCGAAGCATTCACTACCTGTACTGTGCCTCTCACTCGCACTTGATGCGCCGAGGAATTCAGCTCGCTGCACCTGACTCCTATTGTATAGTGACGCATCTTTGCATATATATACACCTTGTGTTACTTTTATTCCTAGCAATGCTCGCTACGCAAGAGCCCTTTCTTGTACTCGTTAGCTTAGCTTCGCCGTGTAATGATTATATACGATAACGATAACATTGTTTATTTCTTATGATTATGAATTATAATAAATAGCCATTTCGCCTGAAAAATGCTAATTTTAATTAATAATGACATTATTCATGTAAATCTACCTCGAAATAATATGTCGAATATTCTTTTACAATGAGATGAATCCTGGGAGTGCAACGAATCAATTTGATTTTTTGCATGTTAATTTACTTTTTTAAAGTGCGTGCCGTGCTTTCTTACTTTTAGCGCCAAAAGTTATGAAAATTGTGAATTCGAACGCATAAGGACTACTTTCGTTATTATAGGTTACTCATGAACATAACGTTGAAGTCAGAAAACGCATGATCATTAAATAAAATTGATCCTTCGGAAGATCCTAATGCAGCAAGTGAAGATCAGTGAAGATCCGGTGTACGATATTTACGAAAGAAGTGCAGTTATTAATATTCCAGTGAAGCTAATGTTCCAGTGAACTGTTTGGCATGAGTAGATTCCATATTCTCGGTACGCTGAAAGTTGCCTACGTGTTTTGCAGCAGACAACGGATGTGCATTCCTCCGCAGAGCTCTACTCGCTACCGCGTTATTGCATTCTTCGACTCCTGCTGCTAAAGCGACAAAACGATCAAGGGAACGCCGATTGGGACTTCGTGTGCACGTGCAGCAGCCATGAAGAGAGAGAGAGAGAGAGAGAGAGAGAGAGAGAGAGAGAGAGAGAGAGAGAGAAGGAAAGATCGATCGAACTAGAAAGAGAGAAGGAGAGACTGTTGGCCGTTCGTTTGATGAATTATTTATCAGGCGATGATTTATCGTAAAGGCGCATAGCAGTCTAAGGTATAAATTCTACAGCTATTTGCACAGAGCTGTAACGCAGCTCTTGCGTTAGATGAATTTCCAAAACTTTATTTTGAATATTATACCTGGATGCTTGAGCATCGTCGTAAAAATGTTTTCAATGCTGTAACTTGGCAACGTTGAACAAAATTGGCCAACAACCAAAATCGATTGCAAAAATCATGCGATGGGAATAAACTTTATCATCTCACATGCGTAATAAACTACTAAATTATCAACTTGCCTCGTAAACCTTATATTTCGTCAAAAAAGTCTATTCGTAAACGCTACGGATATTCCTGTTATGCCCAATACTATATGTATATCGTTGTCCGTGTTTTGATTTGACAATGCCCAGGAACTATCTTCAAGGACATCTGAAAACTAAACACCCCGTGTTTATTATTTTTAGTACGACATACATATTTCATTTTCTTCATCAATAATACATTTAAATACGATCAGTCAACGCACGTAAAGCTTTCTTATTATGATGCTATTGAATAATCACATACACTTATAGTCTGGCAGTAAAACTCGCAGTTTTAGATATTTGGCTGAAATACTATGAAAGTTCATTTGCATAATCGAATCAACCAATTTGTTATCAAGAAATCAAATTATCGTGTGATCTTACAATTTTCGCTAGTTTATTACATTGAAATTAATAACTATTAACTTTAACTCAAATTATTTCAAGGAATAGACAAAATTTTGGAGAATCATACAAATTTGAATTTGTTTGTCTGGACTTGTATTCGTTTTTGCCCGAGTCAAAAAAATTCTTCATTACTTTGAGAGAGAGAGAAATAATGATTGATTTTGATGAAAGGATGTTCATTGAGTAGATCGAATGATGATTGATATTTATTCAAACCAGGAAAAAAATTGGAGCAGTACTAGTAAAAAGAAACATTACATAAAGCATTAACTGGAAATGAACTAACTGTGGTAACGGTGCAATAATAAACGACATTTTAAGTACTCACAGAGCAGCACAGAAAATCGCTCAAGTCTATCATAGCTAATTCGCCAGCGCGGAAAATTTCTGCGAACGCAAAACAGGTTGCGTATACTGCCCTCACGAATGGTACGGTCATCAAAATGCTCAAGCAAGTCTTGGAAACGGCTTTGGATGGAAATGCGCGCATAATCCAGTGACCCAATGCGTTCTCAGTCGCTCGAAGATAGCTATATATATATCGCTTGATTTATCCCATTCAAATTTATGCAGGCCATCGCTGATTGCATTTTCTTTTTCGACTTCAGAACAATTCCACGCACCGCGGAATTTTGGTCAAAATCTTTTACCGTATTGTTTTGACAATTTTACATGACTACCGACATTGAAACTGCTGTAAGTTTCCGATTTTTATTCTTTGGAATCTGCTTTTTTGAAAAAAACAAGTAAGGTAAGTATCGTGTACCTTATACCGCCACTAATATTTCAAACAGCTATAACTTTTTACCACGAGCGAATTTTTCAACGTATGTAGCTTCATTTGGAAGCTGCCCGTTTACCCTTTAAAATGATGCCTCGCACGATCAGTTTGATGATATTTAATCCAAGTTATCACACTTTGAAGAAAGACACTTATTTTTTGTGTACAAAGGCCATCTAATACCGCCACTTTAAGAAAAAAATATTTTGGTCGATGAAAATAATGTTTGATACTGAAAAATAAGTTTCGATATCAACATTTATTATGAAGACGTGATATTTTCATATGATAAGTTACATGGTAATGTCTTAATTATAAATAAACATTGGTTCAAAAAAATAAACTAGAAATTAGACGTGATTATGTTGATAATCGGTCGAAATGAATACTTTTCCGACTTCTTTTACATTTGCGTATCTGTATTTGAACTAATAAATGAAAAACGGCCAAGAAAAAATTGTTATTGAAATTTTGCCCGTCGTTTAAATAGGATTTTCCAAGGTGGCGATATTAGGTTCAATCTAATGAAAATAGTAACTGGGGCAACATTTGGCTTATTTACAGACTGAAAAAATTGCGCCCGCTACAACTTTTATCGCTAATTATTGACGATCCGCTATTTATATTGCCAATGTTCATGGACACATATGTATACATATTTCATTCCTCTGTAAATATATATATATTCCAATTTTACGTATTTAATTATTGTTTACACATATATATGTGTGCAAGTCAGCAAAAAGTAGTTGCCGCATCGAAAACCCGTCATATTTAGCTCCCTTTTTACGGACGCACAATCGCAAAATCAATACATGCATGACAAAAAATATTGTATGCTATTGCATGATTTGAAAAAATACCACTTTTTGGAATGGCATTTTGTTAATATTTTTTTAATACTTAAGTTCCATACCACGAAGAGCTACAAGAAAAATCAAAAATTCATATGTTCTTGTAGATCTCATGAAACACTACCAGCGCTCGTAACAAAAGTTAATGATAATTGGAAGTATGAAGCTTGTTGAAGCCTATAACCTTTTTGTTGCCAAGTCACTACTTTTTGAGCACTTTTTTAAAGTGTTTTTCAGCATTTATATTGAAAGTTTGATAGTTATTTCCGTTATTTACTCAGATTTTCAAGGAATGGGAGACTCCTCAAAACCTCAAGGATACCATGAATTTTTTTTTTCTAATCCCATATTTTTTGAACTATATTTTGAGTTACAGAATTATGATTTTCGGGCTACTTGGCTGAAGACTAAAATTTTGGTAGATATATATTAGATATTAGTTATTAAAAAAAACCTTCGATACTCCGCGTTTGAAGTAATCGTAGATTTTTAAGGATCCTTTTATTCTACTACATAAATTCGTATAGCATGAAATATGAAATTAATCTATACACTGAAGAATGTTATAAAAATATCTAAATTCACAAATTTATCTTCGTGTATTTTTTCCATGTATAATTTCTGGTGAATGTTATTTGGCGAATTCTAGATTTTTTTCATTTATAGGTCCTCTTTGAATCTTTTTACAAGAAACAACCACGGATATTTCTTTAGTTACAAATTTATTAAACATTTTTTTTAAATATTAAATTTTTATCTTGATCTTTCTTTACTTCATACATATATAATTTTAAATAAACGATGTAGGTTCAAGATATTTAATACAATGAAACATGATAGGTATTTATCATGTTTCAATGCATAACTTTTATTTTGGTTTTCATTTGCCAAACTCCGATTTCGGTCAACTATATAAACATAAAGTCGAAAATAAGTCTGAAAGTCAAATTTCACTGTATTGAATATATCGAATATTTGTAGAAGACTCCTTTTAGCCTGGAAAAAAAATCGTAAACAAGTTATGTTTAATAAATAATTGTCTGTGGTTGTCTTTCATAAAATCATAACGCGCAGATTTTAATACTGTTAACATTGAAAAATAAATATTTTATAAAACTTCAAAATTAGCATGATACATTTTTCCAGCAGAAGTAAATAATAAATTAAGAGGAGATTGTTAAAAAAAACTCAGAAATCAGACTCTTTTACATTTATTTCGAAATAGTTTGTTCACAGTTCCTTAAAAGAAAAATACAATTTACGATAGGCTAATTCTTTTGTGTTTTGCTCCCTTAATATCTCTTTTATTTCTATAGGTACATTACATATTTCTTTGTAATATTCGATTTAAGTAATTGAACTTATGATACGAAGAAAAAATATTTACCTATTGATACAATCAATTACTGAACATGCTTCAATTCGTAAAATAACACATTTATGCAACATTACAGTGATTCGCCAATACTTCCCTCAATAATATTCAAGTATCACGTAACATACCATATACATATTCTAAATTTTGCTTTTTAGATACTTTTATTGTTGAAAATCAAATTTAATTGGTCACTGAAGCAGTGTCAAATGATTCTTCTGTGATATATACAAAAGTTGTGGTATCCGCTTGATATTTCGTTTTTCGAAATGAAGTTGATGCTAATAACAACATTAAATTAAAAATTACAATTATCGGCGATAAACCGATATTTTTGTAAGTTACAATGAATTCTTATTCTTTAACACTGATAAGAGCGTCCTTGTCGCATAAAAATAACAAATGTTGTCTTTTTTTTGTAACAATGGTGTGCATTATACATAACTTTTAAACAATTCTTTACTTTAATGATATATTTTGCGGCAGGTCGATACTACAGTTAAGTGTATATTTATGGTCAATAGAGTGACACTATAAGAACAAGCTTTTTTGTGTAAATATTTCGCGCATAAGATAGCAATTAACCACTCGTTTTCTACAGCATTCGCTGGATTCATATGAAAATGCCGTCAAAATAGGGATGCTTTTTATATACTGTTGAAAGAACATAGTGTGCTGATATTTCTAACTTCGATGTCAAGTAATAGATTGTTTATCTATACTACTAAATGTAAAACATAATTTATTTTCTATTAACTTATAAATTTTATTTCATTACTTCACAGGTAAAACGTTAAAGTAAATTTCCATCTGATCGACTTTTTGCTACTCCGTCGTAAAAAGTAGCGCACTTCCGCGCAACGCTCAGTCGGTATCATGCTATTTTCTACGAAGTTATAGCAAAAAACGGCAAGTTGCCCTTGGAAAGAAAATAAGAAGTCCGTAGTAAATGTTCAGCAACTTATATGTGCTGGACTTACAAATACTTTCCCTCCGTCGGTATGTAATGTACTTTTAAAGGAGTTCATTAATTGAGTTGTTGAAAATTAATTTAAGAAAAATACTGTAATGTAGCGGCATGTGTATATGTGTAGGAGGCTTTTTAACTGCTAGAAACAATTCTCTATTTTTTGATGTGCTAACAATACAGCTTCTATAACAAAATAATGCGAAAACTAATGATACACCACACAACAACTTTTAGAAGTTCATTACTCGTTTCATAAATATCAACTTGCAACTAGGATAATTATCGTTGAAGTGACAGTAGCAATATGATGCAATGATGTGAAAAGTATCTGCATAATATGTTAATTTTAAAGTTGATTATCGATTACGGAAACCAAAACATAAATATTTTTTTATTTATGTTTTAACAAAAAAGGTGAGAAAGAATTTTTTTTATCAATTCGATTAAATTCAAAAAACTAAATTTTTTTCAAGTTTATAAGAAACTTATTTGAATGTTTTCATGCCCACAATCAGTTTATCGACATTCTTTCACAACATAAAAATATCTAAAGCTCAATTTGCTTACGCAAATCCGAAAATGCATACCAAAATTTTTTTCTCTAAAATATGTATAAGTTTTTATCGGTAAGCTTGAAATACGTATTACACTACTTTCATGTTATAGTTATATCTAAAGTATGCGTGGTTCTCAAGTAATTAAAAGTATTACTGTTTCAAACCATCCTGTAATGATCTAATCGCATGACATAAGTTAAATTCATGACCAAATAATTTAAATATCTACAATCAATTTTTGTGAATAAAATTTTTTCAAACAAATCATGGAATTCCAATTATTGCTTTTTAAAGTACTAAAAATAATTAACATCGTATATATATATATTTCTCTATGATAATTATCATCTTACTACATTGGAAACTAGAAACAATAATTTGTAGTTAAACTATATCCTATATAACTTTTTATACGGGTAACTCTCTTTCTCTTGAAAGGAACCATACATTCATCGGTTCCGATTTGCCTTTCATATTTATTGGTCCTCTGTACTCCAATAGAAACTGCGGATCTTGATTTTCTGGCATACACAAATACCTGGAAAGATGAGAAAATATATATTAATCAATGGTATAATAAACATCACGGAAATATTAATATTCAGCTTTTATTTTTGCCGTAATTCTTTTTTAATTGAGCCTCGTTTTTTTAAATTTTTTAATCAAACATTTATTTGTTAAACCTATCAAATTAACAGGGTTGTCTCATTTTTGTTATCATAATCATAGAACTCAAATGTGCCTTGACCTATCTCAATGTCAATGTCTTACCGTCAAACAAAAGCTTTGCCGTGAAAAGGGTGAGAGGTAAGGAACCTCTACAAGTGCCTGCTTAGTGCCGATAATCGAATTACAGGCACTATGCACCGGCGGCTGTTTTTACTGCACCAAGCACATTTTGCTACGAGTCTTCGGACGACCAACCAAAAATTTTTAGTACTTTTAAACGAAAAATTGTAAAATTATGGAAGTGGTGATTGATTGTTATTTCGATCGGCTTTTTGAAGGAATGGAAAGAAGCAGTCTGGCCTCGAGACATAAACGCCGACATCTAGTTAAATTCTTCTCCGAAGTTATAAACAATTGCTCCGCAAGTAAAGTTTTCAACTATTATTTTTTGATCGGTAATATTTCGTTGCACATATTACAAATTGCTGCTAGTACATTCTGAATTTCGTTAGTACATAATTTCTTTAGTAAATAAAATAACGACCACTGTCCAACATTTTTAAAGTAAAATGTATGTCTTTTAGGCATGTTAAACAATAAGCAGCTTGTGTAATTTTCTCATCCGTTTGCCATATGTTGGTATTTGGGATATGTAAGTTGTACAAGGATAAGAATTATATACATTAGCATAAATAATATGAAAATAGTGTTGGTGTTTTTCTGCGTTAGGAGGCTTTCATGATTTTCATACTAAACGTTGATAAGATTGAATTAGTTTATAAGCATGTTTGAATTTACTTTTCATTTAACGGCCATCCTACGATTTCTTTCTATGCACAATTATGAGAGTTGCATTTTTCGAGTTCGCCAATAATTTAAAGTAAATTTCTTATTTATTCGAGCATTTAGAAAATAGTTAACCTATAGAAAAAAATTTGAGGAAATCGAGTCACAATTGTTTTGAAAGTTGTTTGCAGTACGTGCACAAGTAATAATGATGAAAAAATATCTCTTTTGTTTGGTTTAATTCAAAATTAACGAGGCATTCATACATTCAATTTTTTCTGCTTACAAGTGACCCCGACAATCAGTGAAAATACGTATTTTAACATTTTTTGATGAGATAGAAAAGCTTCGTTTTGAAAATATTTATTGGAGTGTAAAACTTTCTGCCCATTGTACAAATACTGTGCACGATATTTTTTTTTTCATGAATATTGAAAAGAAAAGCCACAATGATAAGATGTTTGGTGTGAATTTCAGCTGAAAAAATAGATACGGCTGACGTCTGCGAGCGAATAGTACGAGCGGCACTGCGTTACCACAATATCTCCATGTCTGACAATGGCTCGGTTTGCATGCTCGGCAAATTTCACAATGTTCTTTATGTCGCGGCGAAGCTCTGCTACGACTGGCGACTCGAGAACAACGAGGTAGTCTCGAAGATTCTCAACGATATGTTTTTCTGTGAAAAGACCTTCGAGAGAATATTCGTTGGCGCGATATTCGGCACAAGAGTCACGCACTTTTTGTCCGGCTGGAAAAGTGATTTCGAGGATAGAGAGGAAAATCTCAGCGCTCTTATGTATTTCCTCAATCATGCGATCGAAGGACGACTGGAATACTATTGCCCGAGGCTTGAATCCACGAGAAGGTTTGTAAACTAAAATATAACTCGATAATAATTGTCGGCTATTAAATTATAAAGTGAAAACGAATGAATGACGAAAATGGAATTCACGTAGATTCATCGACGTGCCAATGGAATCGTACGGACAAGTGCTGCCTCTGCGCGTAGCCGTACAAAACGGTTCACCGGACATCCTACTGATAATGTTGCGGTACGGCGCGTCTACGGAAAATGACAAGCTCGCCCCGGCGCCCATCGAGATTCTGCTCTCGCGGCTGAACGAGTACGAGGAAGACGTCAAATGTCCAGAGCAGCTGCTGCTCTGCCTCAAGCTACTTCTGCGCACGATTCCCAGTGCCTACGTCAAAGTGCCAAGCCACCTGGCCGAAACTTGCGGCATCGAGTACGTTTCCGTCTTCGAGCAGTACCCCAATCTCGCCAACAGAGATATCCTACCCCCGGAAAGGACCGGTCTGCGACCGCCCGAGTTGAAGCATCTCTGTAGGTGTCAAATAAGACAGTGTCTCCACGATAATTGGGCTCTACCGCACGGCGTTCGACAGTTGCAAATACCAACGATACTTCAAGATTACTTAGATTTGATGGCCGATTGAACCGCGTCTCAACTTTTCGCTCTATTACTATCTCTACAGCGGCGAGCATTAACCTAAATATCAACTAAATTATTCGCATTTCTTTTGGCTACGTGTCACGCTTACAACCATTTTTTATTTTTCATAAATAGAACACTCGATTTTACATCGTCTCGTGCTTTCACGGTTTCAAAGTCAATTTTTCTGAAAAAAAAAATAATAAATATAACTCGCGCAATGGTACTTACTCGAAATTAGAGCTTTCAAAATATTAACTAAATCATTATTCATACACGTCGAAGAATGTTGAGTGATTAGATAACAACGCGAATGCACTTGTTTCTACGGCAACTCAAAAGTAACTGTGATAAAAATCTAGTCCATTTCAAAATCTATTCAGGTTTATAATAAATACCAGTATGTTTATAAGTCGATGCTTTGGCGTTACGAAATTTTTATTGATACGATATTGTACTTACTAGAGTTTACAATAAAAACTGTTTGAATAAATTTTTAAGTTATTTGTAATTCGATATTAAAATTAATTTTTCATCTCTATTCCATTCTTAATGTTTTAACAATTAGAGCTTGAACAAGATATGACGAAACGAAGTAGTAGTATCGATCTTTCCATTTTCAATAAAGTAGCCCAAGATTACACAATAGCTTTCATCCACCAGTAAACGTCGAAAACAAATAGTGATCATTTTATAATAGTTCCAATGAGATACTTCATATGAATCTTCCTATAAAACTAATAGAATTCAAAGACCTTCTTAAACGCGTAAGCGCGTCAAGATTTTATCCCGTCCCCCATTTCCCGCCCCTTTTGAGACTCGAAGTATTGCATGGACGCAGATTTAAAATTGAAAACTTTAGTGTGACAATAATTTATGAAGGAAATGGTTCAAAGCCATTTTGCAGTGCACGTTTTCTTAAGACTAAAATTACTTACTAACGCGATTTGGGCTTAATTTCGTTGAAGCGTACGAGTCCTAGAATCTACGTCGTGCAATTTGCGTTCCTAATTTGTAATCAATATTCAAGGTGATTGAAGATCGCTTGAAGATTAAATAATAATTACCTACCTGTAAGCATCTTCAGATACATTAATCTTCCCAGGTTCTCCCGTAGTTTCCGTTCTACTGGTGAGATTGACAGTGTTGCCAAATAAACAATAGCGCGGCATGCGGTGCCCGATAACTCCGGTAACGACTTCGCCGCTGTGTATGCCAATAGTTATTTTCTGCAAATGTGAGAATTTCTATTTATATGCTCAACATTTTGTAGCAAAAAGAACAAAAAAAAAGTTAAAATTGAAGTAATTTACTGTGCTTTCAAAGTATAATGTCAAAATACTATGCATTCTTAACAGTCTACGTAAATCATGAATCGTAAAATGATAACAAACTGATTTTATCTCAACGATATTTCATCGCTAATTAGAAACTGACTGTTTTTACTTTCATATCAATTCAGCAGTTACATAGAAATGCAAATGCAGCAATAAAAGTGAAAATTCAAATGCATTAATTATAAAAAGGAAACATGAATATACGAAGGTCTCGAGTAAAAATATCGTAAGGGGTTATAAACTAAAATACACATTTAATTTTTTTCTTACGTATGTAGTTGCGGATCTGATACAATAAAGTTATTTGAAGAGAACAGTTAATAATTCCATATAAGTTTATAGTTACATCATAATAATAAAAATTGTACTATAACAAATTGCTATGGCTCAATTGTATATTATATTCGTTTAACAAAGATTGCTCAATATTCCCCTTGGCAGTGGAAAAATGAACTTTCTCAAACTTTGGATAAAAGGGTCAATATCAGTTAATTCACAAAGGATAAATTTAACCTATTTATGAAAGAATTATTAATAATTGTTACTTAATCAATCTTGAATTGCAATAGAATTTAATTGGTGAATAAATATCAAATTAACAAAACATCAATAATCCATTCGAATAGTTGTTTGTTCAAGATTTACAGTTCTTTAACATACAGATAACTACATCAAACTTCCATTACTGTACTCGTATATAATTTCCATCTAAACTGAAACTAAAGCTCTGCCAATAAAAATCACTAATTGCATCAAGCATTGTAATTGCTTTTGAAGAGCCCATCGAGAATAAAAACAATATGATATCTCGTTTTATTTCAAAACAAGCGTAAAAGCTGAATAAATACTAGGAAAATCCTCTCTCGTGGGCAGAAAGTGGCAATAACGTGAAAAGTTTTAACTCACCACAGGCTCTCCATCAATCTTCACCTCGTTGGCGGCGAGATCCATCATATCTAGAGCGAGGCGGGCTATGCAGCGAGCGTGACAGCGGCAGGGCTCCGGTAATCCGCTCACCGCCATGTACTTGTCACCCACGGTCTCGACCTATGACCCATTCAAAAGACAATTTTACTCTAACTGCCTACAACGCGATAGCGCTCTCGCCCACTATAACGTTCATTTTGCTCCGATATTGCACGTCCATGCCATGCTTTTATTTATTTTTCATTGGAAGTATATCACTGCTCACGTTTGTTTATAAAATATAATCAAATTTGTTGGAAAGTTGCATTTATTACTAGCTTAATTTTAATGTTAAGCATGTCGATAAATTTCACTTTTTCTAAACGCTTACATTTTTATTTGTTTCTAAGCTAATTCATTTTATACTTTACGCAACACTTTAAAAATTTAGATTTGAGATGAGTCAAATATGCATCTTAATGTGAATACCACTTTTCAAATTTAATCAGTGAAGCAGCTACGGTCACAAGAAGAAAGAGAGAGGGGGGGGGGGGGGAGATTATAACCGTACATGAATCTCGGGCGTAAAGTCGATTATGTTCCCTCGGATTGTTACTATACGAGAAAAGATATCAGAATTAATCTCCTCTTCACCCCTTCGACGTGATCTTCAGTCCTTTTTCTCTTACCGCACAATGCGATGTTATATCTCATGAACTGCTCGGAAAGCTCCACGTATCATTCGAAATAATGCTTTTCAATCAATTCGAATTTATAACAATTGTTTTGAACGTTGTTTTTAGAAGAAAGGCAAATTAATATAATTTTAGCAACCAAGTGGATGAATTATAATATTATTAATTTTGGGATTCGATTAGATTGTTAATAATTATTGATGTGCATTATAAAGCTGATAGTATTTTCAACTGAATCAACTGAATATAATGCTTAGTCAAGAGAACCCACTCGTGTGACGCGTTTGAATAAATATTTTTTATACGGACCATTAAAACTATGCACGCAGAAGTACCGAGAATAGCTCCAAGTAGGTGTTTTTTCAGGCTCACGGGAAAAGGTCCCTTCTAACAATTGCACAAAATATACATTTAACGAGGTCTCGTTATTTAACGTAGAGCCCATTCCACCGTAGAGTTGATGAAATAGCGACGGAGATACGAATTGAAATTAGTGCGCCTGAGTCAATATTTCGCGCGCCACACGTTAATCCATCCACGAGCTCAATATTAATGGTAGATATTAAAATGTAATCCTTTGAATGAATCAGTTGTAAACCCATACATACCTTATAGACATTTGGATTCTTCATAGGATCTGTTAATACGTCAAATGCTATGTAAAGTTCATTGAGCATGTTGACGATTTTCATGGCCCCGTTGGAATCTGTGTGGGCAGCGCAATAGGCTCCAAAGCCAACAATGCCGGAAAACAAAAGTGTGACGCAGTCGTACTTTTTAGCCGGTACTGGTCGCGAATGCCTCAGCTCGTTTGCCACGGACGCTGGCAGGACGGAATACAATAATCTACCAGCAAGAGAATACATTTTAAGTATCTTATTTTTTTAAGATTACATTCAATAAGATTCATGGGCATTCCGTTAGAACACAAAATGTAAAGTGACACGGTAAACTAAGTTCTTTTCAAAAAGATTCTACTGAAAAATATACTGTAAGAATGAAACAAAATACCGTGATATTCGTAAACGTCTATTCGGTGTCATTTGAGTCGAAGAAATTGCTTACCTATCTGTTTTCTGTTTTTCCCCATCGAGTTCACGGTAGGTTTGCTGCAGCTTGTCCGTTAATAGTTCTAAGTTTCTTGTCAGCTTGTAGTCGGCTTCGAATTGTTCGGACATGAGGACCAAGTCGCGCGTCGCATCGTGCAATGGCACGTCACTCAAGTATAAACCCCTCCTAAAATGTCATTAAACACCAATTTCAGAACGAATTCGGAGCGAGTTACGCTTCTGACACTTGTGTCAGAAACAATTCTATAGTATTGCGAGTAATAGTTTGTTGGAGATGATAGCTTTTTTTTCACGCGACGTCGATCGAAAGTTTTAGTCGATACGAAATTGTAAAGAAAAAAAATTATATGTCTGAGTAAATGTTTCAATAATAAAGAAACTAGCGTGATAAACACTACAAAAAATTTTACTTATTTTAAGACATTTTTTTATGAATGCAGCAAATTTAAGAAAAATTTTTTGTAGTGAATGAGACTCGTTTGAAAATAGTTTCAATAGCTGCGCTTAAAATTAACTATGTGTTTACTTTTATAAATTTAATTGTCCTTCTGTCTGCGAATACGCTATAGCTATAGCGCAAGTTCATTAAAGACTTAATTTATTCACGGTAACGTAGGTTTAGACCGCTCAAATGTCCGGCATGCGAGAGGGTAAACGCCGAGCCGGCTCTACTAAGTGCCAGGGTTAATATTGAGTTAATGAGCCAAGGAGTATATTAGCTTCCCTCCCTCTTTTCCTTCTCTCATTTCGTTCATCTACCTCCTATCGCGTTACAAATGCAACTAATCGCGGCCACCGCAAGCTTGATAATGGAGCCGATCCAATTAGGGGTAAATTTGTTTGCGGAGACGCAACCCTACCACAATTACCCTCCCTCTTTCCCTGTATCTCGCTCCCTCCCGTTTATCCTTCGCCTTCCCCTTCAACGTTTTTTTATCGCTTTTCTTTTTACTCCTACGTTTTACTTCCAGAGTAAACTCATGTATTTTTTCAAACGACAATCGACGTTTCACAATGTTGATCTTTTCTTCGTATTCTTTATTTATTGCTTTCCAGTTCAAGTTCTACTCAAACGATAGCAGTTTGTTCAAAATCTACGTAGAATATGAAATTTTTTATTTACATTAGATTTTACGATATTATTTCTGGTTTTCAATCTTGATCCTATCACTTTGGATTAAATATATGCTTTATTATTCGCTCATAAACTAATGTACTTCCTTACATAAACGAACCATTTTTATGAAAATAATAACTAGTTCTGATATGTTTATCATCTTTAAGATCAAAAGTTTTTTTTTCAAATAATATATTACTATGAAAAATATCAATCCTAGTAAAAAAATAAACTCTAACATCTAAATTTTCAGAAAAACAAATGAGAATCATATATCTTTTCTAGATTTTATTGATGAGCTTTATAAGATCTTACCTTGTCAGATCATCTAGATTCATCACACTGGGGTAGCACAGGAAAATGACTAAATCTGACTCACGTACATACAGCATTTGACCCTAGTGTTGATGCAAAGAAGAATCAATGTTATTAATGAACACGATATATCGTATTCACAAAAGATAAGAACAAAATTAGAATAAGTGTAAAATCGAATCTAGTGTATAAAAAGAACTGAGTTTGCTGAAACCTCATTATCAGTTCAAATATAGACTTAACTAACTGCATAGAAAATGAAATCTTTAGTAAATTTCACAACCCATATTATTCGTGGGCTCACATAATTTCGGAAATGATGTGCAACCATAATCAGCTAATTTAAAATAGTATCTAATTAATTACTATTCAACAAAAGACTTAATTTTATTCATTAATTCAAAGGACACAATATATAGGAATCTTGTTCGATAAATAATGTTTCTATCGAAAACAAAAGAGGCGGCGACGCTCGAAGCTACAGATGTCACTATAAACAATATAGCTCGAAAACTTGTCAAGTAAATGTAAAGCTTTGAATCATGAGAATAAATGCATGAAAAAATGAACATCAATTTAATTAAACCTCATAATCAGTTAATAATCAATTGCATATCTAAGTTTGTATGGTATTGGTAAATTGAATAGTAAATGTCTGAAGAGCGTACTAGAAAATAATAAAAAAAAGTTCAACCTTCTGATACGATTTTGAAAGTAAAATAATATTAATTAAAAATATACGGCGTCACGATTACCTTTAGACGCAAATATGAATATTCTTCAGATGCATCAACTTGCATTACGCCGTTTTTGGTCCTGAGTACGTACACCGTATTAATGTGAGAAAGGATATTTTCGAAAGTCAACTCAAGATGAGGCCTTACCTATCAACATAAAAAAGGTGTTTTAAGTGCTTCCAATTTTTGAAACAGCATCATAAAAATAGAACATCCAAAGGATTTATAATATTACTTGTTAAGGTTTTTATTCCAAAACAGTATATTTCTTGTTAGGTACGAACATGCCTTATTTACGAAACGTGCAGATATCGATCGAAGCCGAAAGTGAGTACCGATAACGAGTTTCGTAAAAAGACCTTCTTCTACGCGACAAAAAAAATATTTGTGTGCACGATAGCCGAAAACGAACGGCGAAAGTGCGATTGGGAGATCAGACTGCAGAAAATTAATTTTTCTAATTTAATATTTTATAACGTATGTATTGTAATGTTATCTTCTGTGATTATCTTAGTTTTCTATTTTAAAAACACTAAAAATAATTGAACGTGAAAGCTAGGATAAACTATAAACAACATTAACAACCTTGGCTTAAAGTCTATTATTCAAAAAATTCCAAAATCTTTTCTAGCACTATACGAACGTATTTGTATTATTTTACAACTTATATATTTTGATAAATTGGTATATTATTTGACATGATAAAATACATTATAACATTTTCTTTATATTAAGTTGAATCAATTACTAGCATTAGCAGGGGCAAATTCGCATGAACGTACATAAGCGGTTGCTTAAGTGACGCATCACCATAGATTGCGTTAGGTATCTCGAGTACTCGCAAAGCAATGCAAATCACGTGTGTCAGACATTATATCTTCGTAAGCTATGAATCCCCAGATCTCATGGCGGCTTAACCCTACTTCTCTCAATGCAATAATAATGCTATGAAGTTTAGAAACTCAATATAATTTGTGGTTTGCGGTTATTCAATTGTCGGAGGCAAAAATCTGACTACTGCCTTATATACAGAGAATTTCACGTTTTGTCCGAATATACCTATGATATTTTCACCTGCTCTAATCTAATCCAAGATCAGAATCAGTGATTGCAGAACTGCGCGTCCACAAACTGTGTAGGTACGCACAAGCTTGAAAATGTTTGCAACAAAGTAAGCAACTACTCTCAACTATTGCAAAAACTTTTAAAGTTATAAGGACTTACAAGGACGTAAGTACTTGCAAGATTGTACGTACTTGCACGATTATAAGTTTTTGAGAGTTTGCAGTTTTAAACTCTCGTATTGAGAGAAAATACACGGATGCGCTGAGAAAAAAACATGTAGAATTAAGAAAAATTTAACATTTTTATTCCGCTCGCCAGTATATTGTTTTTTCACTTATCAATTAGAAAGAAGATAGGGAATGGCACATTTTTACCTTCTCGTTCATTATTTCTGTGTAATTCAAAATAAAAAAGTTGTTTTTGTAAGTTACAAAATTTATATCTAATACTGGGTAAAAAAAAATTCAGAAAATATCCATTTCGTAATTTCTTAACTGATTTCGAATCATAATGTATGGTCAAGATACGATTCCACTATACCTACATATTCTCCCGAACTTATTTTTATAGTATCAGACAGCGACTGCTTGTTTTTCTACGGCAATATTTTATCAGATAATGGGCCAGAATTATGTTATCGATGTTATCAACTCCAAAGTAGGGCAATAAGTAATAAAAAATAATCTAATAGTATGGGGTATTTAATTTCATATTTGAATAAAAACGTTAATTTTAAAATATCTAAATTATTATGCGATAAGTTTTCAGTACCATGCATTGGTGATTATAAGTACTGCTGATGTTTAAATATTTTACTTACTGTGAGTAGGATATCGCTTAATTTACAATTCCCACTGCAAACTTGAGGAATAACCCGTGTAATAGTGCATCCTGTTTGTACTATTGTTAGGTCCCGATCAAATACCAAGTGAAATGGAAACACTCGACAAAATGTGGCCGGACTGACTTTAGGCTCTTAAAAAGAAAACAAAATCAGTGAAACTCAATTGTATACATATGATAACGCACAGTAAAGTATTTTTAGTGTAAGAAAAATATTCAACTTACCTACGGAAAGACATTCGAGATCAGCTATCATAGGTTTAGGGACGACTCCAGGACCCGATTGTTCAGTAATCAGAAACTGTACATGATCGCATTCGTTTTTCGTCTTAAAAATTTGCATATCCACATCAGTGCCATGGAGCTTTTTCGCTACTGTCTAGTAAAGTAAAGGTATAGTAAAGTTTAGTGTCGTAGGATAATTAAGTGCTTTATTAAGTTTTCAAAGGTCGGAGTAATTTAAACCGTATAGTTATATATATATATATATATATATATATATATATATATATATATATATGAGCGCGTACCTCTCAAAGACTAGTATATCACCGACATTTTAGGATTAAT
>JAWWMK010012768.1:0-22917 GCA_035047105.1 Galeopsomyia nigrocyanea
TTTTTTACGCCAAAAATAAGTTGTTCGCTTCAAAGTGTTATAACTCTGGTTAAACTTAACCAAATTAATCGTGCGAGACATCATTTCAACGGGTGAACGGGCAGCTCTCAAACGAGGGACGTGCGTTGAAAAATTTGCTTGGCGTCAAAAGTTATGGCGATTTGAAATCTTATTGGCGGTATAAGGTTCTCGTACCTTATTTGTATTGTCACATAGCAGTATATTGTAGTTAGCTACATCTAATTTTTTGTTTCAAGATTTTGAACTCATTTAAGTAATAGAAAAAAAAATATATTGCCGAATCCTATCCTCAATTTGAGAGTAAGCTGTTTCAATGACACAAGCGTTGGACCAGAAACGGACCGGGATGCTTCAGTGCGCATTTTCACTTTTTCGTAACACCATCCGGCGCTTCTGTATAAACTCTGTAAGACCGAAAAGAAGAAGGCCATCACGAAGTCAAAGATATCTTCCACGATCAATATATTGAAATAGTACAAGCTGACATCAGCTTGAAACCGTTGTGAGATTAGAAAACTGACACGATAGATTTCTCAAGAAACCGCAAATGCATTCATTCAAAATTTAAAATACCTATATGTACGCGTATTCCAGATCTTTCTCTGTTATAGGTATGTTAAATATAGGTACGTCAGTGAAAATTTGTTTCGAAGGTGTTTTTTCCAATTTTACGTTATTTTTTTTTACTCAGCCACATGAGAAGAAAATGTAAAGAATTTATCTCACAAAACGAAAAATGTATATGATCACGCTTTACGCATCTTTTATCTACAAAGAAATTACAAAATATATATTAAAACTGAATTTCGTTCAAAAAATATGAGTTAGTAGAAAGGAGTTTTTTTCAGCCGTCCCAGAAGAATCGCGGAATGTCTGTAACGGGGATTCACCATTGTAAAGGCAATATATTTCAGTGGAACGTGACAGTACATAATTGCGTTGTTTCGAAGAGAAACCTCTGTTACGGAGTGAATGTATACATAAAGGTTAGTAAGTGTCTGTGCGTATTTTATTTTTTTTATCGATTTTATCTCTTCGATAACTGTCATTATGAAGCTGATTGAGTTGTGGATTATATTTTCACTACTTTTAAATGTACCAATTTTTTATTATTTGTTGTCGTAGTTGAACGGATTGAGGAATGTGATTTTGTACTTTATATAATGATGATTTAGTTCAGAGCTGAATGAGTTTTCGAGACAATGCGTTTAAGAATTTTTTTTCAGTTATATTATCTTTTTATTTTTCTTGTTTGTATAATCGTATTATAGATGTTATGATAATTCTTAAACAGTCTTTGCGTACAATTGGTAATATTTTTTTTGTAAAGATAACGTGATTTAATAGCAATTCCATAGATTTTTAGATTTATGAGGTTTCTGAACTTCTATGCGGCTCGCCCAAATCGCGCTCATGAACATTTAAAAATTGTGTGACTCTTCATTTTTACGAGAGCTTGCGAGCTTACGATTGATCCATGACTCCACATTGCCTGAAACTGACAAGCTGCACAGTTTTGGATCGGAGAAATCGCGAAAAAAAGGGTTCGTCAGATCTACTGGACACCGATTGCTTTGACAGAATAAGACGTATTAATTTAATCATTGTATGATTTTCAATTTCACCGCTTTCTATTAAGAAATACTTACAATTAAAAATGATTATTTATGCCAACGAGCGTGCGATAAGCCGTTCTAGAAGCACGGGCCGGCCAAACAGGAATCTACTCTACTGTGAAAGCGCAATAGATGCCGACAGTGGTACGCCGCGAGATACAAACTTGTAATTTCCTGCCAATAAAAAATTAGTATAATAATAAATAAACTTGCAACTAGGATTACGTTGTCACCATCACCATATATTTAATAAAATAATCGTTTGTTTCCCGAGCTACTAACAACTGAAATTTTTTGTATACCCTAGTATTCGCGATGTATGCTTTACTAATTATATCGATTTTTGAAATATGTTCTACTGAGGTTGATATCACTATCAACATATATCAAATTACTTCATCCAAAAGAGTCACCTTGAGCAAAGAAGATTTTTCTGAATACATGGCGAGTTATAACTGAGAAAAAATATTCTCTATAGCGACAAAGAAAATTTATAGTAACAAGATATGGTAGATATCTATAGTTCTATAACTTTGTAGGTTCAATTATTAATCAAAGTGCGTTTTGTCAAGAAACATACTTGACTTAAACTTACTTGACGATTTCGAAAAGAGCGCATAAGTGTCTCACTTTTATTATAAAAGCATAATCGTATGCACAAGTATTAAAGTATATCTAAGACTGTGCGATGTATTTAGTAGCAAGAGTGACGTCGAACTGCACTAAACCATCGAAAAACAGAAATACCTTCTTGTCAATTTGTCTTTAGTACCTTGTGAAGTACAATGTCACAGAAATCAATATTTTCACTAACTAGAAAAAGAAAGTCAATACTAATCACTCAAAATTTTTTTTTTTATTTTTTTTATTTAATAATCTAAATAATATTAAAAATATTGATTAATAATTATTTTCTAATTCCCAGAATATTTCCTACAACTTTTCTCAACGGAACCTTGTTCAGAATCAAATAATCTGTCGAATAAATTATGTCCCGAGAACGGTTCATTGGAAGACTTTTTTCTATCATTATGTGCGGGGTCCTTTATTAAAAGATATTTTTGAAGATAATTTCCAAAATTTAGACTCTTCGCAAAAAGAGAAATTTTCACAGCTTTTAGTTGACTTCCAGGATATCTTTCAAGATGATGATATTGCCGGAAAATGTTATTTAGTTGAGCACAAAATTGAACTAAGTGATCTCCGTCCCATCAAACAACCGGTTCGCCCAGTTCCATATAAAAGCAGAGATTAATCAGATGATTAATGACATGCAGAAACAGGGAGTTATTGAAGAATCTTCAAGTTCTTGGTGTGTCCCAGTAGTATTGAAACAGAAAAAGGAAAAACTTGGAGATTTTGTGTAGATTTCTGAAAATTGAATGACAAAACGATTAAGGACTCATACCCATTATCTAGAATCGATCAAACGTTAGATAAGCTAGCTGATAAATCCAGGTTCTCGACTTAGGATCTTAAAAGCGGATATTGGCAGGTTAAGATTTGTCCAGAGGATAAAGAAAAGATAGCTTTTTTAATTGGTAATGGATTATGGCGATTCATCGTTATGGCTTGCCCCGGCCACTTTTGAAAGATTAATGGAGAAGTTGCTGCGAGATCTCTTAGACGACATCTGCTTAATTTACCTGGATGATGTTAGGGTTATGGCGAAGTCGTTGACGAGATGTTACGAAATTTGAGTACAATTTTCACTAGGATTCGAGATGCTAATTTAAAGTTGAATAAGAAAAAATGTGTTTTCTTTCAACGCGAATTAGAATATTTAGGACATATCGTTTCAGAAAGTGGCAAGAAAACGGATCCCAAAAAGATAGAAGCTATAGTTTCTTGGCCAGTTCCTTCGTGTAAGAAGCACGTTAAGAGTTTTACCGTTTTTTCTGGTTATTATAGACGTTTCATCAAAGGGCTCCGCATGGGAGCCCGGCGCTCTATTTTTTTGTGTGTAAAATTCATTTATTCTGTAGCCCGGCGCTCTATCCACTGAGCCACCGCGGCTCTTTGAAGAAATGTTATAATAGTTTTTGATAATCAAAGAAAACATTTTCAAACCATTTTTATTCAAACTATAATTTTAGATATACAATGATACAACAACAATTCACACTATTTTTATTATACTTTTTTTTATCACTCAAAATAAATGTGTAATTACTATCGAAACCACTGGAGACCCAACATCACGAAATGATCAAATTTACTTTCCAGTGATACATCTACTTTGTTTAAATTGAAAGAGTATGACCAAATGTGTTATAACTGCACCAATCAGCTGTTGAACAAAAGTTAAAAAGTTTTTAATTGATATTTGACATCGTAGCTTATACTTGTACTGATTTTTATACAGACCGATACAAGAAGGGATCGATTTAGGGCAAAAAAGTCATAAACCACAAATTCAACATCTTCGTACAATAAATACATGGCAAATTCATTCAACTGTAAAATTAAGACAATTAAATAAAACCTTCCAATTCTGCTACAAATGAAAACTAGTTTTTAAAACTTACTCTCTCTGTTACTGCTTGCAAGTGTGGTATTTGTAGATGGTCATTGACGATTTCGCGTGTTCGCCTGGCCTGCATATAAAAATATAAAATCATCTGTTTACGGTTTACTACAAAAGGTAACAAAGATTAGAAATTTTCTGCACAATTGACTTACCTCATTTGCAGCAGATGTGCTAAGTGTTGTCAAATTTACGAAAGGGTATAGATATGCAAGAGTAAAAAAACTGATCTCAAAGTGATCAACAAGTAGAGATTTTGCGTGGAATGATATGAAATTTTCAACAATATAGTATGCTGTCGTGATCGAATTGAAAAATACACCAACAGAAATAAATAGCATACTCAAAGAATAGAAACTTGATATTTTGCGTGAGATTTCATTCAACTCGGCATAGTATTCCCATAATTTTAATAAAGCGTTGTGGATTTTGACGACGGATGCCGAGACATACGCCTGATCGGCATTTTTCAATGTTGAATGCAAATTTTCATTGAGCTTAAGAAACATGCACTTCATGAATAATACGATGATAGAGTACTGCATTATTAGTGCGCTAAGTATGAAGTGACAAGTATTAACAGAAGTATTGATTATTGCATAATAATATTCATGACATAATACTGCTAGTGTGAGTCCTAACCAAATAAGAACGTGGACTGAAGTTATCAATTTTAATTTCTTCAATATGTTATTTTTGTCACTGTGGCAATGGCAATATTCTTTAGACATATTTTTATTAATTTCACTCATGCTGTTCAAAATGTTTATCTGCGTTTGATATTTCATACAAAAGTAAATCATGACGCAGATAGCACTGACAACTCCGCATACATCTGATACGTAATATATTGTTCCATCTAAATGGTAATAATATAAAGCCACGCTGTTTATTATAATGATGAAAATTAATAAAATTACATTATATATGATGTTTTTGGGCGAATGTGTAAAAATGTAGTGATTCACATTTATGTTATGTATTGTTTCGATCGAAAAACTGGTTGGCGCGATCCCACAAATCTTGAAAAAATATATCGAGCATTTAAAAAGTACACTTGCATTACTGTTCAAATTCACAATAAACTTTCTTACATTTCCCATTTTCGTAGCTGTTATTCGCGACATCACAAAGAAAAACTAATTGCTGCGGTATTGTTATTTTGATTGTTTATTAGCAGTTTTTTCAATCCAAATATTTCAACTTACATAATTTCTTGAAATGTGATCCTCCATCAGCAATAATTTCCATATGTGATATTCACAAAGAGTTTATTATTCGAATTTCGAAACAATTACAGTTTCAAATCTAGCTATAATTCACTTTTTTATATGTTATGCTTGGGAATTTATGACAAACGTGAAACGTCATGGCTGGCAATGTTGAAAAGTAGGAGGTTAGCACACAAGTATTCTTATATCGTCCAGTATCGACGTTTTTTTTTTAAATTACAGATATAAAGCCGATCAATATTTTCATCAATAACTTATAGAAGAATTTTAATTATTTGAAAAACTGTGCTAGTATAAACTTTCACATTTCAATGATGCTTCGAATTGCTTGAACGAATGGAAACAAAACATTGGTTCTTAATATATGATTTCGATAAATAAAAAATGAATAAAAAGAACAAAAACTTTGAACGAAAAAATTTGTTTTACCACTATTCAACAATCAATTTTTGTCGACTATCGAGGTATAGCGAAAAATGGAAATGTACTAAAGAGCCACGTGCGTACTTGTCCCTCAACTTTAGTCGATACCGATACGTCATGAAAATCAATACGTAATTTTCAAATTATATTCAATTTTCTCGACCTGCATAGGCTTTCTTGGAAAATACGAAAAAGTGGAAATCAATAATTCTTTTTGACGAAAAGCAAAATACAGCAGTAAGTTCATAATGTGGATATACCGAAATGTACTTTTTACATTATGACTGTAACATTTTTCGTTTGATATCGTAAATTATTCTTTCAATGTTGATTTCAATAAAACTACTCATTTTCAACTTCCATACTACCATTATGATAAAATTATAAAATCGAATAACGTTTATACCACCTAATATTCCCGACGAAAAACTTTTAATTACTTGACTATTGTGTGATTGTATAGGAATGAATATGGACCAATGTTGAAGAGACGCGAACGATGAAAATCAAAATCGATGACTTTCATGCTGAAAACTCTTTATTCTTTTCAAATAAAATACATGTACCATGTAAAATCAGATATTAATTATGTTAGACAGAAGTGTTAAAATTCTATTAACTTGTGGTATATATATATAAGAAAATCTATCTGCATATGGTACGAATAAGCTAAGACCTAAAGAAGATCATAAGTATGCTATAAAAACGTTCTCAGCACAAAGATCGTGTTCCATATTTACAACTATTAGCATACGTTAGAAAATTATCAATATATATTTCATGACGGCAATTTTTAGAACAAAAAATATTAAGATCTCGTCGATCAAAAAGAGGATCAATTAACTTAGTGTTCTTGCAGTAATTGTCTTAGATGAAGAGCCCTTTCTATCCTTTGTACATGATATACTACTCTATCTTCCTTTATTTTGTTCTCCCAGAAAATAGTGTAAAGAATTATTTTTTTCAGAGCTGGTCTCTATCGTATACTTCAAGTACGACGTTGACCGAGCGAATACAGAGAAGTACGACAAACCAGCTTTCAACATCTACTTAATTGCGTTTATTAATTGTTTAGTTACGAGCGAACTCGCGGGGAAAAATGCACGAACAAAATGTAATACGAACCTTGCCGTAAGTTTCTATTGATATAATGAATAATCGTCCACCAGTTATCATACACGGCCTGGAACTGCGTGACATCATTATGAGTAATAGCTTTTTCTTCTCTTTGGAGGCGACGTACCATTTAACGTTGTAACTAAAAAGTCATAGTCAAATGGAACTCGGGTATCCAGCCAGGTATTAGTCATTACAATCGATCTTACCAAGCGTCACGTACTGATGAACTGGAGTCGATGATCATTTGCCCTTGTGAGAATAGTACATAAAAGTGTACTAACAACAGAAGAAAAACTGAGGAATATCTGAAGAAATCAAATGGATTGTCCAAATTCAAAAGAAGCTAATAGACAATAATAATAGTAAGTGCCAACAATAATAGTAATAATAGTTAGTTGAGATTTGTAAATGACTAACAATATACACTCCACCACCAAAGACGATCATATTTTGGCACAGTATTACAAACAAACTAAAGCTATAAGCTTCTTCGATCAATAATACCATTCTGCAAAAAAAAAAAAAAATGAATAAAGTACCTTGAAAAGTTTGTATGAATAAATAGGGGATTGTATATTTACTCGTATGCTTCATTATGTAAATCGATAGCTTTTATTATACGTTTGTTGGCTTGGTTATTTGCAGTTCTAAAATCCAGTAGGCCATACTCTAATTCAAATAAGATTCTTGCGAGTTCTTGTAAACGCATCCTATGCAATATACCATAAATTTATAAATATAATTAATGAAGACATGTAATAGTCCAAAAATCCAATAATGGATTACGTAACGCAATCGTACGTGAAAATTAAATCATTCATAAAAATTTTTGTAATCAATCAAATCAAACTTACTTCACAATTTCAAAAAGAGCGCATGCGTGTCTTACTTTTATGATAAAAGCGAAATCATAAGAATAATTAATCACATAAATGGCAATACTGTCAAGAAGTATATGTAGTAACACGAGAATGTAATATTTATCCTGATCAAGAAGGCCATAGTCGGCATGATATGGAAGTATTCTTTCAAATTCACCGAAGTTGATTAAACATTTGAAGAGCATTTTTGCTGAAGGTAGACCCATGAAGATTACGGCTACAAATACAGTGAAGCCTAAACAGAACAAATTGCAATAAAGGGATAAATTCATGTTAAAATCTATGGAGTTGAGAGTTATAATTTGTTATTACTTATATACTTGGCGCAGAATTTCATTGCATCCTCAGAATAATTACTTAGCACTGTGGCCTCTTGGCGATCGGTAATCGTTCTGAAGTGATCATTTACTTCGTTAAATATTTTTGTTCTCTGCAACGAATGCGATTTCAATTGAAATGTACCTTTTTGAAAAAAAAATAATCAACGTACTAACCGATTCGTTGTAAATACAACCCATAACTAATTTTGTTAACGTTATTCCTACCATTATAGTGCCAATAATATTCACTATAACTATATCATGTATTATACCAAAGTCTCTTCTCACTACAGCCAACTAAACAAGATCGAGATCATAAATTATACAATATAATTATTATTACTAAAAAAAATTAATTTATAGCTATCAATCATATGCAAAGAATTTATACTACCGGAGGTATCACCGCTGAGATCACGACTAAAATTAAGATGACGCGAATAAGGTATTTTCTAAATGGATTTTGGTACGGCCAAACACCAGAGCACCTTTGAATTTTCGCAAGTAGCTGCCAAGAATAATGCTGAAGAAAAGCCATCTGACTTTTATTTTTTTCAATATACCTATATGAAATGTACATTCAAAGTTAAACAAACGTATTGGAGTGTTGACGAGTCCAACAACCAAGAGAAACTAAAAAAAATAGTTCGGTCTTTGTATGTTTATGCTTTTCGGTGCATTTACGGCTCAATATATTAAATTTTAATTATCTCGGTACCTATGGTCTACTACATATATCTTAAATATTTTAAAAAGGTTCCCTCGGACGCAAAACCTTGTGCAAGTTGCAGTATAGATCGTCGTGCGAAAGTTACCACCTAGACTGTGTACAAATAAATTACAATATTCATAAACTCGTAGCTCAATAATTTTATTGTAGCGCGAAGCAAAACTTTGATATTATATGAGTACCTCGCAAAATAAATTTCTCCAGCTATTTTCTTCTATTATTTTTTAAATAAAGTAATTCAAAAGAACATATAATAATCTACACCTTATGATATGTAGTTATGAAATGTAGCTAGGTTATTAATGAATATCTTATGATATATATTATGAAATGTAGCTAGGCTAATTTTTGTCTGTCGGAGCAGAGTGATTGTAGTTGAAAAAACGAAGAAAACAACGCATACTAGCATATAAAAATATACATAATTCAACGAACATTACTGTATATATCTTATTTGAAAAACTTTGAAGTAATATCTTCTAAATAAGGAATAAAAAATATTTCTGTGGCTTCCTGGTAAAACTGGACATGTCACTTTTTTGAAAATTTTGAGTTAACATTGGTTATCTTGTCTTTGAAAGGTATTCTTTCGGACAAACCCACCCCCGACGTTCAATTGTACATATTCATTAAAATATAGCGGTGTGCATAAGTGGACAAGACTCTAATCTGAAATCTTGATCCCGGTAAAAGTGGACATGTCACTTAACATTTGTATTTTCTAATTTTTATTACTTTTTGGTTGTTTCGGAGTTGATTGTAAGATAATATTTTGTTTTATTTAGATTATTTAATGTTGAACAAGATTTTCAAGTGGAAATTTATTGTGAATAGCAGTGAAAAAAGGATCTGACCCCGTGAAAAAAAATATAAAAAGGTCGAAAAAAGCCTTTCGAAAATTCATAGCTCCTCGAGTTTTCAATATTTTTCGACGTGCGGTGGATCGTTGGATTTGTCTACCCTTGTACTTATGAGGAAAGAATAGTCCACGAACAAATATATACATATAATATATATGTATATTGTATATACAAGCTGCCCCTTAAATTGACTGAATGATGTCGGAATCATTGTGATACTCATCTTTGAAGCAACTTAACTTTTTCAACTTAACTTTGTCAGAATGAAAACAGAAAAGCAAAATTCATTATTTAAATCAATAGTGTTAGATTTCAAGATGATCCTCGAATCGAAGATGCTGACGAGAAAGTCAACGTCGCGGAAAGACTTCAAAATCTTTTCCTTAGACGTCTCGAGCAACTTGATCGTGAGATGGTCTAATTTAAAATAGATCTGGAAGTTGACAGTCCTGGGATTACCGCGATAATTGAAAAAAGAGCTCTGACATATAATTCTGTTCAGAATGAGGCGCGGATAAGCAAAGAAAAGAAAGTAAAGTCCAAAAAGAGAGATAAGTGAGTATGTAATTGCACGGTGAGTATGCACGGTTTCTTTGGAGCGGAATCAGAAAAGATCATTCGATTCAATTTCGACTGTTCACGACTTGTAGCGATTTTTGTATGAGTTATGTGTAAGTATACGTTTGTGACTTTAGACTGATAAATATTTTTCACATGTCGTAGATAATATGCGCATATTTACGACAAAGAAAACATTCCTTAAATTTGTTGTACTTCTTGCAATAACTTTAAACTTTTTTAAGAAATACAACAAATTCAAATAATTATTTTTACTTTGTTTAATAGAGTGTAGCGTATGTATATGTAATTACATACTATATTAATAAATGCTCAGTGATTAATAGAGTCGCTATCACGTTAACTTTTTAAAATTTATTGTAGCTTACAGATATCATGGATTTTACAAAATAGGTAATAGATATGGTTTGCAGTTTCGCAATTAATTTTATTTACCGTTTATATCGATAGTCTATGTAAATTTTAGTGACACCTGTAGCAAACAAGTATTGCAGATTGAACGGCTCTTCTTATTGTTAGCTTCTGGCGCATCTCCATGGACCGACACCTGCGGGCCTGTACTGATCGGTTGGGCAGCACCCTTTCGCAGTTGACCAAATACCCAGAATTGCCATAGCTAGGATCACAAGTGCAATTCTTTCGCCATCTACCAGATAAATAAATACAAATGAAGAATGTAAAATTATGAACGAAAGAGCATGTCATCGATCGAGTGACTTTTCGTTTTTCAACTTACCTCAGGAAGAGGTTCAATCAGAACTTGTATTCGTAGGTGATATCGAATGTTCTGGAAGAGCTCGTATTTGGACCCACCAAAAGTGACAAAATCATACACTTTTTCAACTTAAAGTTTATTGATAGCTTTGAGATATGAATTCCGTAGAAATTTCGGGAAAAAATCGTGCAGGGAAATTCAACTTATTACTATTATAACGTCATAGACATTTAAAAAAAATCGTGATGCGAAAACATAATGCGCACAACTCAAAGTGTTTTTTTTTTGTAATAATACAACTCGAAGCGAGTGTATTCACTGAATCCAATAATATAGCTTTTCTTGTGCTACTCCATTCGATCATAGGTCTCTTAAAAATAAAGGAAAAATATGCAGAGAGGCGTAAAGTATTAAGGTTACAAGTTCGAAAAGGGCCCTCAGAAATGTTGTAGTACATATTCCCTTTTCCTCTTGTTTGCATGTTATTCCTTGAATTAATATTCGTAACATATGATCCATTTGAAGAACTACAACAAGTTTTCGTTTCTTGGAATACTTATTTACCGTTTTTATCAATTATCTATTCAGTGACACGTGTAGAGTGTATGTAATAATGATCCAACGATAAATAAATTTGCCTGTCTTCGTGATTATACATACGAGCCATATTTTTAAGGCAATAATATTTGCGCAGTTGTAGTCGTAAACGAAAATCACGTCAAAAATTGACTAAGGTATGAGAACCTAATACCGCCACTAAGATTTTAAACAGCCAGAACTTTTTACCGCGATCGAATTTTTTAACGTACGTGGCTTCATTTGAAAGCTACCCATTTACTCTTTCAAATGATGCCCCGCACGATCAGTTTGATGATGTTGAACGCAAGTTATCACACTTTGAAGAAAGACTCTTATTTTTGGTGTAAGAAAGTGAGTGTACCTAATACCGCCACTTTAAGAAATAAGTATTTCGGCAGATGAAAATATTGTTTGATACTGAAAAATAATTTTCGGTATCAACATTTATAATGAAGACGTGCTATTTTCATATGATAAATTATGTGATCGTTTATATAGAATTTTCGAATGTGGCGGTATTAGGTTCAATCGAATGAAAATAGTAACTGGGGCAAAATTTCTAATGAGTGCTTTTGAAAGCGTAAAAGGAGACGAATCGAATGTGTCGCAATTTTATGCTTAGGGATATTAGACTAGTTGAAATTTCTTCTTTTTTTCCCATTCGGGATACTTTTTTTTTTTTAGTAGAGAGGAGAAATGCACAACGGCACGAAGTGGGAACTTCAATAGTGTGGGGCTGCCACGATGGCGACCCACCAAAACTCCTCTCCTGACTCATGGCTGAACCCACCCTGAGACTGCGTTAGCATTACTTCAGAGTGGAGCCACTTTTAAGACCGGCCGGCCAGTCCTACGTCGTCATACGCGTGGAGAAAAAAAAAAAATTCGGGATACTGCAAACGAATTCAATAGTGAGGGTGGAAAAGAGTGAACTCTTGCTATCCCAGGTGGAGTAGAAATACTTTTTTATTGTTGGAAAAAAGTCATATACAAATGTCAAAGTTGAAATGAGACATATAATAGAGAGTTGGAAAATGTGCGCGCATCCAGGGCATAAAACAGCTCGCATAAAGCGAATTTCGGATTCGGAAATGATTTAAATTATTGGAACTTCCATTATTTAACAGTATAAACATAATGTCACCGCGCCGTAACGCTGTAGCAAGTGTACATTTGAAATACCAGCCAGTTCCGGTATTAGGTATGTCCTACATGGCGGTATTAGGTACCTTAGATAAATGACGGTGAAAATATGCTGAAAAGTATCAGTAATAGAAAGCTGAACGAGCATAAAACTCATCACCTCCGACGCTATGAAATTCGTAATACTTTTTATTGCCTGCTTCGTAGCTCTGGCTGCTGCAAATGAAGGGGTAAAGTAAACCTAAGCAGTAATTAATTAAGTTCTTCCAATATTCAAGTAAATTCTAAATATGCACAGTTTTTAGCCTCTCGCAGATCTTACTACGATAAAATTATAGAAAAGGTAAGCTTTAGATTTAACGTTGTTGTCAAAACAATATAGCGTATTCAGAACCCCACTGAAAATAAAGTTACAAATTTTGCACAAAATTTGTACAGAATTTGTGCAAGAAAGCGTACGAATCTCGCACAATCTTGTACAAATCTTGTACGCAATTCGTGCGAAATTCGTACAAGTTTTTTCCGAAATAACTTATACGAATCTTGTACAAGTTTTGTACATATTTTACACGAATTCTGTGCAAAATTCGTACAAATTTTGTACATAAATAATCGATTATTTCTAAAACTAAAAAGTATCCGATGATAACTTTTGTTTATTAAAAAATTCGATTCATAAGCATATTCACTGCCCTGTAAATAAGAAAACATTTTTTTTAAACTGACTTGGACGGTAATCGAACCTGGAACCTTTAGGGTACTATACACTTGTACTTTTCCACTTTGCTATCGACGATTCTTAGGACTCATACTAGTTTTGTTGTATATTATGTCTGAGACCCTTTATTTCTTATATTTATTTATTTATCTTTGTTTTGCTGAACAGTGCTTGAAAAGGAACACTCGTATTTTTTAATATTCGACTGAACATATAATTAAGGAAGATAGCAAAAATATCAACAATAAAACATGTAACATTAACGTAATGAAAGAGATATTTGAACATTTTCTTATTAATTAGTACTTTTTTGACACGCCGTGCGCAAAGCGCGATTTTGCGCACGCTCGGAAAAGCGAGCGCGCTTAAAATCTCGCGTTGCGCTCGTCGTGTCAAAAACTACTATACTGATCCTGAATTAAACGCTTTATTCAGTAAATCTAATGTCTTGTACACTTAAGAGAACTTAGTTTACTAAACATTATTATAAATAACGTAGTTAAATTACTAAGTTCCATTAAAATGACATCAAATAAATAAATAAATAAATGTAAAAAATAAAGGGTCTTAGACATAATATACAAGAAAACTAGTATCAGCCCGGCCTAACAATTTCATCGATAGCAGAGTGGAAAAGTACGAGTGTATAGTACCCTAAAGGTTCCAGGTTCGATTCCCGTCCAAGACAGTTTTTTTCAATTCTTTTTTAATTTACATGGAAGTGAATATTTTTATGAATCGGATTTCTTAATAAACAAAAGTTATTATAGAATACTTTTTATTTTTAGAAATAATCGATTATTTACGTGCAAGATTTGTACAAATTTTGCACAGAATTCGTATAAAACATGTACAAAACTTGTACAAGATTCGTACAAGTTATTTCGGAAAAAACTTGTACGAATTTTGCACGAATTGCGTACAAGATTTGTACAAGTTTTGTGCGAGATTCGTACGCTTTCTTGTACAAATTCTGTACAAATTTTGTACAAAATTTGTACCTTTATTTTCAGTGGGAAATGAAAGTTTTATTACGGTTTTATTTTTCGTTGATAATTATAGAGAAAATAACCTTTACGCATATAGAAGTTAGTGGCTGTATTGCACTTTTATGTTAATATCAAGCTATATATACAAGTAAAAACCCATATTTCCTATGTATTAATATTTTCCAATCACTGTTTGTTTCTGCAAGTATGGAATGAATTGCGATAATCACGAGGGAAAGTGCGGTGATCATGCAGCCGACGCATATCCAATGAACAACGGAACCAAAGCCCGCTGGTAAGACGCTGCCAAGAAATACTCGGAATTGTGCGTTGTGAGTATATTTAGTAAAGTCATACTAATGTGACGAAGTATATTATGAAATATTTTCATTTTTCAGTTGATCATGAAGCAATATTTATGCCCCGAAAAGAAGGAAGGAGATAAATTTGATGAAATATACCAGCAAGCCTCTTATAAAGTTTTTCCTCTGTTCTAACGAAAAAGTCAGAACTGATTCCGCTCTGAATCAGATGTCATCTCTGATTTTGCTCTGAAACAGCTCAGATTTTGTTCTGATTTTGTCCAAAAACGCAATTCTGAATCAGAGCAAAATCAGAGCTAATTAAGAACAAAATCATAGCTGTTTCAGAGCACAATCAGAGCTAATTCAGAACTGAAAGCCATATAATAATAATCCAAATAAATCATAATGAGTTAAAAAGCACGCTCAAATGCTTTATTGATAGCGATATTAGTGAAGATATCGCTAAATGTTGATATTCCTGGCGGGTAACCTAAAAAATTCATTTCATAAAAATTAATCAAATCATTGTTTTTTTTTTGTTCCATTTAATTATTATACATTCAATAAAAATTCAGTTTTATATGATTTGTTACATAATAAATTTATTAATAAGTTGATGACTATAAGACGATAGGTTTAGTTTTTTTTTTCCATGATAAATAATGTGTTTCACAATTTCATCTTGACTTATTTTTAAGTAATTTGAGAAAACATCATGGTTTTTCCATCACAAATTAAATTGAGTTTATAATATTAATTCATGTATGTACCGTTTGCTTTCTCGAAGAGAAAGCTTTGTAACAGTGGAAATTTTCGATTGCACAATTTTGATGTTTTTTTTACGTTTTCGAGGTCGCTGATTAATTACGAATATGATGTTTTTAGAAAATGTCCGGATCCCCAAAAATGTGTTCTTTTCAAAGAGCGATAACTCGGGCGGAGTATCATCTAATTTATCGTGTGAGGGCTCATTTTAAAGAGTAAAGAGATAGCTTGAAAACGAGCTATCGAAAGTTTGAAAATTCGCTGCCGGTCAAAAACTATAGCTGCTTATATAATGCGCATGGAATCCACATCATTAACAAAAATTTGCTTTCGGTCAAATGTTACAACCAATTGTATAAAAATTATTGTATTTTTAATATCTCTAATTTTTCGTTAATTTTTTATTTTTTTTAGCAATAAAAATTAGATAAAAATATTCATAAATAAAATTTATTTGTAATGTTCATATGTAATGCTCTCCGAGAAAGCACACTGCTAATGTAATTAGCAGCAAATCTGTTAGCTTGGTATTTACTTTTATTATAGTTTAAGATTAGATTTATTAGATAACTAAGTTGAGAGTAAAAATATAGAAATGTAGGAAATCTCAATTTTCAGTAACATAGTATGTCATCTGTTTAGCAGAATTAATCTTAAATCAACCATCTGACTTACATGGGTTATAGTGTCAAATAACTGATGAATAGCAAAACTTTATATGATAAATAATGACTAAAAAATTACAACGTTCCATTCTCTTATTAAAATATTCGTGCATGATTGAAAATAAACAAAATATATTTCGAATTAAAAATATCAGTCAACCGTGTGACAAAATATCGTCTTTTCTACTACACTCAATGTAACAATAAAAAAAAAATTTTATTGATGAAAAGCAAAACTTTCACGTGTATATAGTTTGAAAATGTTGAAGATAAATACTTTAGCAGTTCAAGAAATGACGATAATTCGCGCTAGGTTTTACATAAACTAAAAAATGTTTCCGTGTAATTGAAGGTGTATATATTTTCCATGGTATAAATGATTTTATTTTGTAAAATAAAATTTATTTCATAAAAGTTTTTCTTATTTTCAAGTTATTATTCATTTACATTACAAAACATTTAATGAATATCTCCAATGATTACCTTTTTCATTGAAAGGCTATTTACATTTGTGTAAAGTATTTTATATAAATTTTTAATAAATATTTTAATAAAGTTATTTTATCACACATCGAAGGAAAAAATAATTTTTCATTCAGAATCAAATTTCAAATTAGGCTTTAACAATGGCCTTTCCAGTATTCTCGCCTTTCAACATTCCCGTAAAAGCTTTGAACATGTTCTCGAAGCCTTCGGTTACAGTCTCCCTGTAGACAAGTTTCCCTTCGCGAATCCATGCGGCATTTTTCTCAATCCCTTCCATCCAACGATCAACCCATCTGGTAACCATGAAACCTTCCATTTTTAATTGCGTGAATATCATAGCAGGTTGAACAATGGTGGCTTTGGGTAGAGCAGTCGTATCGGCGTTGTACGAGGAAATGCTACCACAAATGGAAACGCGACCACGTTCTTTCATCTGGTACATAACTGTGCTTGATATTTCTCCGCCGACCTGAAATAAAAGAAAAAATTTTGTTCGCAATTGTTTCATCAAAGCAAGATCGGGTTACTGAAAATAAAAATATATGTATGCTCACGTTGTCGAAGTAGCAGTCGACTCCCTCCGGTGCAGCTTTTTTCAGCGCAGCAGCAACGTCTTCAGTTTTGTAGTTGATAACGTGATCGAATTTCAATTCGTCGACCAACCACTTGCATTTGGCGTCGGTACCAGTGATGCCAATGACCTTCATACCAAGAATCTTCCCTATTTGACCGACGTGTGATCCAACTGCTCCAGCTGCACCACTTACGACGAGGGTTTCACCTGCTTTTGGTTGGCAGATTTCAATGAAGCCAAAGTATGATGTGTTTCTGAAATGCAATGATCATTTCAGTAAACATTTAATAATACATGAATATACTTTCAAAAAATAAGAAGAAAACCATCATTACAACTCACCCTGGCATTCCCAGCACTCCCAAAGCAAGAGAAATTGGTAAACCACCAAGATCAGGTAAAATATAAGGCTTCGTATTCAATAGTTCAGTATTCGGAGCTTCGGGGTTGAGAACCGAATGACTCGTCCAGCCTAAGTAACCGAATATGTATTTGCCCACTGGGTACTTTGAATTTTTCGACTCGATGATTTTTGCCACTTGACCGCCGATCATGGTGGTGCCCGGAGGAAATCGAGCACTGTATGGCCGCATGTAAGGGTCCACCGACAGGTACTCGGCTTGAACAAGGATGTCTATTGGAAAACCATAGAATATAAAATTAATTCATTTTTTAATTTGTTACAGTACTCAATGAGTATATCCCAATTTTCTTTGTAATCTAGTCGTATTTATTATTGATGCACTAAAATACGCGTATTAGACTAAATCGAACCGACATAACAAACAAATTAACAGGTTCGCGCTCACACGTTAGCCTTGCTTCGTTTGCTATTTATATTTGTACTTGAAAACGGTATCCATTAACGGTTTTATTTTGAAGTTAGGTAAGTTATGAAAATACTTGAAATTATCTCAATAATATTGTTTTCCGAATAATTTTGAATATTGTCTTTACCTTGATTCGGGTTGCTGTGAAAAGATAAGCTTTATCGAAATATATTTAAAAATCATCCGCAGTTTCACATAAAACATTTCTCATTTTTGTAAATGACTTGCAATTTCTTATCAAAACATTCTTATAAGTATATAATGTAATTACAAATGTAAAAATCATGCAAATAATCGGCTTCAAAATTAGCTACTTTATCGGAGAAAGTTTCGATAAACAAAATCAGCGTTGATTATTCATACAACAATAAGTTATTGCCTTTTTGCTTCAGCCACGAGTGAACAAAATATTTACAAAAATATTTACGCGACAGAAAAACGAGAAATAATGTAATATTCGATTTATACAATCTACACCAATTATCTATACATGATTCCAATACAATATTCAATGAGTCACTTTACGTATACAAAAATTGACAAAAACTCACCTCCATCTTTGAGTTGCGGCAAATCGAACTCAACCAAAGTTAGATCGTCGGGCTTTGGCTCGCCGACAAAGTGTTTGGTCAGAACGAATTTCTTAGCCTTAAACATTGTTGAAGGAAAACTCTGAGACTTTTCTAGCAACAGAAAAATGCGAACCAACAGTGGAGTATTGCCGTTCGTTAGTACAGCAAGTACACGTATAATAATCAGCATTTATCAGCACGTTAACAATTGTAAATTATCACTGTACATACACATGCAATGTCATGACAGACAATGCGCTAATTAGAACGAACAAGCGAGTGAAACGTAAACGAGAGCTGAACAAGAAATATATTAATAAACCTACCTCTTACCGGCTTAATAACTCGCAACAAAGTACATACACCCACTTGTTGTCTCAGCAAAGTGTCTTTGATGAATGTCGCATGGAGCCGGCAGTGCCGGCACCCGGCACGCCTTTATTTTTTTAAAAAGTCAGTGTGAAGAGGGTTGGCTGCATTGGCCATAGCTTTCTCATTAGTCATAGCCAACTTAACGACTTAAATTTTCAAGGGAATGCTAATCGGAATTCATCCCGGAATAAACGGTTGCGAGTTGACGGGAGATTTCTCCGCTAGATCGCGAGTTTATTCAACACACAAACACACACATTTATATACGCAATCATGCATAACAAGCATATATGAGATTATCGTAATGGGTGTTGACGATAGCGATGAAGCGACAACTTTGTACTAAAATTATAAGGTGCAGCTCACCGTGACTCAAGAAAATTTTTAAAGAGCACCGCAGGGCCGGACTTAACTCCGTAGAGGCCTTGGGCCGATAAGTGGAGGCCCATGTAAGGGTTTTGATTTCCAGGGAAAATCAATGACAGCTCACTCATTCAAACTAAAATCGCAAAATCTTTTAAAAAAACATTTTTTCTTATCATTCAATTTTAACATTTAATTTTAATTAATCATCTATTTAATTAAAATTGAATTTAATTAAACAGCTGTTAGCATTTAATTTTTAATTAAAAGTAGCCAAAATATTTCGAACCTATGATTTTTAAATGAAATATCTTCCCCGGTTCTCCCGAGATCATAAATTACATCCGTTTATTTCTTTAAATGAAATAATGTGCCTGGACTTTGAATATTAAATATATGTAACATGAAAAGATTATAATGTTTGTTGAAGATCACCCTCCATGGTTTATAAGTTGTAGGTTTAAAGCGATCTGAAGAGTCCTCTTCAGATCGCTTTAAACCTACAACTTATGAAAAGATTATATAACAATATTTATTTCCCAATCAATAAGGCTTTAAGTTTGGAATTTGAGATATATGAAACATTAATATGATATACTGATAATCACATAAATATGTATAAATAGTTATTAATAAAAAAGCAAAAACAAATGGGCTAAACGTATAACAACGTATAAGGCATGAAGAGCTGATACTTGTCGAAGATATTATTACTAATTTTGTGGAAAAAGAAAAGAAATAAAAAAATTATCTGAATTGTTTTATCTATTACATTTTACTAAAGTCTCTGATAAATTATTCATTAGTTTTAAAATATTTCGTCAACCAGACTTATGGAGGCCTCTATGAGCGTGGAGGCCCTGGGCCTAGGCCCCACAGGCCCTCCCTTGAGTCCGGCCCTGAAGAGCACTGATAACAAGGCTTTCTAAATTCTTATTCATTACTTTATATTATGTTAATTGTATTTTAAGTAGCATACTCCAATATTTGCTCGTCATTGTTGATTTCCAAAAAAAAAGAAGACAATTCGACAGTTATGATACAAATTCATTCAAGCATACATTTTCATAGTATCCTGCAGAACGTACATTTCGCATTTCACGATAACATCATTGCTTTTCGCGATAAAATCAACACAGTTTCGTGAAAGTCTATATACTGCACCCGCAATATGTAGCGCAGGAATAATTGGTATACGCAACTACATAATGTGCATGTACACCTGTGTTTAATGAGAAAAAAACGTGCGTTCCTGAAATTAAATGGAAATTTTTGTGTAATACTTTTGAATTAAAATGTTTTCGTTTTGCGTACTACATGGTTTAGTTTAATATTAAATTGATATAGTTTGCGATTTAAGTTAAATTTTTCTCTTGGTCTAAATGAAAATATCGTATTCAGCCAATTAATTTAATTTCTCGACATAAATAAAGATAACTTTTTAAGAATTCGCGAGTAGCTTTCACGGTCAAAGTGAAGATACTTGAGTTATCAGTAATTTTATAATTAGCCCGCTTCAAATTTATCACAGACTGAGTTCGAAGTTGTTATTTCAATTTATTTGAATGCATATTAAGAGCGGAAAATAAATTTGAAAATGTTTCGACTATTACAAAAATTTATTAAAAAAATATACGTATATCAAATTTTTTTGCGATACCAAAATAACAGTACTTACATCATTGATAAAAATAAGTCTATCATATCAAACATCGACAGTGATTGATTTACATAAATGCATTCAAAAAATACTTTAATAATCTCATCGCAATCAAATGCAAATACTCGTTAATCAAACTTTAACAACAGCTTTTCCCAAATTCTCACCGCGTAGCATCCCTGCGAAAGCGTCAAACATTTTGTCAAAACCACGCGTAACGGTTTCGTGATACTGCAATTTTCCTTCCTTAATCCAGCTGTAAATCTTGTCGAAACCTTCGAACTTTCGTTTATTCCATCGAGCCACAAGGAATCCATGCATAGATAATTGTTTGCTCACGATAGGTAATTGAACGAGAGTGCATTTGGGTAAATCGGTAGGATCGTTGTTATAAGAGGATACGCTTCCACACACTGCGATTCGGCCATATTCGTTCATCTGATAGATAACTGTGCTGGATATTTCGCCGCCCACCTGTTGATTAAATTTTATTTGTGTTTGATACTGTATCGTAATTGCATGGTGTTATATTCAATGAATTATTACATAAAACTTTTGTACTGGCAAAAAAATGATAGCCATACTATTTAAATATATTTAAAAGTATGAAGTTGATAATTGCATTTTGTAGAACAAACCACAAATAAAAACTATTCGATAATTGTTATTCATACTACCCTTCATAGTAGATAATAAAAAGTGTAATAATGATGAGGATTAACCCAATAAGGTAAAAAAAATAATATAACTCCTTATTTTCATTTCAAAACGTTTCAAAATGGAATTAAGGTGGTATGTAATATTGTAGAAGTTACATTAATTTATTTACCTTGGTTCGATCCTCATTATAATCACATTTTTCATTAAAAAATATTTGGAAGCCGTCGAATGAATATCAGTTTATAGCTATTGAAATCAATTTTTTGAAACTCATATTATCACAAATTGCCAAATAATAAAAAAAATAATAATAAAAAATTTCAATTACATTATCAAAGTAACAGTCAACTCCCTTCTCAGCGTATTTCTTGAGTGCATCGGCAATTTTTTCGGTTTTGTAGTTGATAGCATGATCGAAGCCCAACTCTTTGACAAGCCATTCACACTTGCGATCGGAACCGGCAATGCCAATGACTTTGAGCCCCAACACTTTGCCTATTTGACCGACAATAGAACCGACTGCTCCGGCAGCACCGCTTACCACCAATGTTTCACCTTTTTCGGGCTTGCAAAATTCCGTGAAACCAAAGTAGGCTGTTAATCTGAAAATTGATAGTATAATTTGAATTATAATTCAAATATTACAAAGTTTATAACTTTAAAAATTACCCAGGTTGCCCCAAAATTCCCAACGTTACAGAAGCCGGTAAATCGCCGTAATCTGGCATGAGATAAGGTTCGCGTCCCGCCAGCGAATGAAGATCAAATCTGTCGGGATGCATGATGGTGTGCGTTCTCCAACCCATATAGCCGACTATGCGTTTACTCACTGGATAATCCGGATTTTTTGATTCGATAATCTTTGCCACTTGTGTGCCTACCATTGTCGCTCCCAGTGGAAATCTTTCGGAGGCTTTCCGCATGTACGGGTCCACTGAAAGGTATTCGGCTTCGACGAGGAACTCTTTTTAAATGAAAGACAAGCAAATTAAGACTACTTACAATTATCTCAATATTCATTTATTATCACTTATATGACGAAATCCAGAAAACAACACCTATTTTCTGAGGACCAGAATTAAAAAAAAATTTTTTGCCGCTAGAGCTTCCGGACCTATTTTCTCTTCTTATTTAAGGTAAGGTAGGTGTACCCAATATGGGACTAGTTTTGAAAAACTGCCATAACTTTTTACCATTAATGAATTTTTCAACG